>JARHVA010006035.1:387500-425000 GCA_037957365.1 Torreya grandis
ATATGTAATATCCACATGCAAGAACACAATATAAATTTGTTAAATATATTCTATAAAATGTAATATATAAATCAAAACAACAAAAGAAATAGTATGCACAACATATATGGGGAGAGCATGAAAATGTAAAATTTTAAAAACCATGTTTTTAGGCTGAAAAAGGGCTTGCATTACCGATCCAAAGGCTTGGACTTATAGACACACAAATAAATCTAAGATTTTTGACATAAATTAAGAAAAATAACCTCCCATCAATAAAAACACTTAATTTTATAGAGAAAATTCATAAAATTATGACTAAGATGATAATCACACTCTCCTCTTTTCAAATATACTATATATATTTTAATTTTTTAAAGTATTTTAACATTTCCATTTATGGTGACTTCTAGATATGGTTTTAATAGTCTACTACATGCCATAAATATATATACCTATATATGTTTATGTAATTTTTTTCATTCATCCAAATGTAAAAATAATTTATACGGTCACAAACTATCCATAATTCTACACACATTCTTAAAAAACAAATCATTATTTTTAGGTAGTTATGGAGGGTTGCATGGCTAACTATCCATTTTTTTATTAATTTTCAAAATTAGTTTAATTATAAAATTAATTAAAAAATATTCATTGAAAATGTTTACAAAATATAGGTTACAAACTATAGGATCTTATCTAAATTTGATCCAAAGGGTTTAAAATAATATTAAATGATGTCAAAAAAATTAATTGCCACATGATGAGATATCTACTCTATATTCTTAAATAAAAAATGAGTTTATCTTCAAATTTTAATTATTAGACCTACTTATGCTAAACCTTTTAAAATATAAATATTTTTAGGAAAATAAAATCGAAATTATAGAATTCATGTTCTTATACCATCTTCAAAATTTGAATGTATCCATCTCTCATAATTTATAAAAGTTGAGGTTTCTCAAATTTTTGGAAAATAGTTTCCAAGGATATGCCCCTTTTTATCCCCCAACTTTATGCAATTACCCATGTCACATTGTCCATTATATTAGCATGCTTCTTATCATTACATGGGATATTTTTGATATAAATATGTTAAATTTTTATTTTAATTTGTATAACATTTATTTATTGGAAGTAATTTCTCTTATTGGTTTGGTAAATTTTTCAACTTGATTATCAATTAACCGAGAGTCACCATAAACATGAATGTTCTTAAAGTGGATTTTTTGTTCTATATATAACCTAATGATCAAGACATCATATTTGATTATAATATCAATGCATGGGAAAGTTAGTCTATATTAAAATGACATACATTATCCTTCATGAGTGTGGAAAATGGTACCTAGACCCACACTTTAAAACCCATGGATCCATTGAATAACATAGTCCATATGTTATTTGATACATTATAATCTACCAACTCATCATATAAACGTTTAATTATTGTAAAAGTGTCTAATTGTGGGATTAGAATTAGATGTTTAAATATAAATTCAAATTTTACTATTTTTTACAGATGAACATTAAATAAAATTATTTGAGTTACATTACCCATTTAGCTATTCAAATCCTAGATGAGATCTATTTATGATAAATATTAATTAGACTTCCTTGACTATAACATGGATTTCATTATCAAGTATGTAGTGTCAGAATTTCTATGTAATAAATACTAATTTCTAACATATTTTTTAAATTACAAAATACTTGCATTCATAACCAACTAATTGATGACTAATGTAATAAATTACTCATTCCCTATTATCACCGTCATATTATACTAATAATGCCCCTAAGGACTCATGAGACATTCAAATATAATTAAGTATGCTTCATCCAAATATTCTTTGACTTTATCAACAATATTTTGGTATGCTTCATCCAAAGAAAATATTACATCCTTTTTTAGTAGACATATGAAATCTGTCATTCTTTCGACCAATTGCACAATAAAACATGAAATTTCTTGAATTTTCCTTATCAACATTGAAAATGATTTAAGTTATTTATTCATGGCATCTCAATGATAGATTTTTACCTTTTTTGGGTAAACTTTGATAAAACATTGAAAAATAATGTAACCCAATTGCTTTTCAAAAGACACCCCAAGAACACACTTTTTTGATCTAACATCAAATTATACTTTTTCAAATGGGTAAACCCACCTTGATCAATTATTATTATTATTATTATTATTATTATTATTATTATTATTATTATTATTATTATTATTATTATTATTATTATTATTATTATTATTGATTTAGTGTAAACCCACCTTTAATAACTAGTGTTGGTACTAGCCTCAGACACACCAGGAAGTCTTGGTCTTACCCTAATTAGAAATAGTTGACCAAGTTTGTATAAAGGAACCTACCAAAAGATAATTCAGGAACACTGAGTCATATCATGGATTGAAACAATTAAGTATGAGTATAAGAAGATCCATCATAAATAAGTGATAATAGTGGAGGACCAAGAGGGCCTTAAAAAGGGGGAAATAAGAAACACCACATTTGGTTAGTGTGGGAAACAATCAATTTTGGCTAGGTTGAAAATTATCCAAGGCACAAGGGGACCCAGGTCCCTAGGAGGCATCTAATTTTGAATGGATCATGAACTAGTAGAGAAAGAGATAAAACCACATTTAATTAGTGTGGTAACCAGTCAGTTTTAGCTAGACCAAAAATTAACATGGACTAAAAGAGGCCCATGTCTCAATATTCCATCGAGGTCCCTAGGAGACCAATGAATCAATTTTTGTTGGATTAAGAATCAACCTAGACAAAAGATGTGGTTGAGGTCTTCAAATAAACTGTCCATGAAGTATCAAGACTCTTATTTAAGTCAAACGAGAAAACACATGTCAATTTTAGATGGTCTGACAACCATTCTAGATAGAAAAAATATTGAGGCCTAGATCTCTAAAAAACCTCTTAGATACTCTAAGGGACCTAACATTATTGAATTTTAGCTAAAATAGTGTTAGTCAGAAACAAAACTAACCTTATATAGTGAAGTACGAGGCCCAATGCTCAATAATGTAAAGTATTAGCTAACTAATTTGAATGGAATTAAAACAATCCTAGACACAATTACAGTTCCAGGTATTCATATATTGTTCAAGAAAAAAGGTCATTGGGATCTTCAACAGACTCTAGACTATATTAGCCTAGATCAAACACCCTAGGTCATAATGGAGCAAAGAGGTTTTGTAGAATGTTCATGAAGCCATTCTTGGCTATAAAGGTCTCATATTTACATAATAACATCCAAATAAAACCAATAATTATTAGAAACACTAAATCGACCCAAATTATCCATAAACAAAAGCTAATGGTCATAAAGTAATAAATGCTACCTAGGCAAAGAGTAAAAGATATGGTCAGGAGAGCATGAATGAGGCCCAAATTCATAGAAGGATTAGAGGAGCCAAAAATAAGGAACTATAATTCAAAATATTCCATAAGTAGGAAAGCTAACCAATGGGTTTAAAATTTTAATTTTCCACTCATTAGGTCAACCACTTAGTGCCCAATATTACACTAAGTAATTGTGCCCATATTGACTTTAAGTTCCTTATTTGTTTATCCCACTTATAATTTGAAAGTGTTCACCCAAGGTAAAGATATCCTATTTCTACCTCAAGTTAGAAAAATCCATTTTATCATTCATTAAAAATCCCCTATTCCAACCCTTACTTCATCTAAACCCAATAAATTCTTTGTTTAAATAACTTTTTAATAATTGTTATGCTCCAAACAGATCTACAAAGGTGTATAATCTGAAGGAAAATAAATTATTTGGTTACATTTAATTTTGAGAAATCCTCTCATAGACCTAAAATCAAACAAATTACGCCCATTTCATTTTATTATTCTAAATCTTATGGGAGGGATGGTATTTGCAGTTCAGCTATTGAATAGGATAGAAATACACCAAAGGCTATTAATACTCTCTGAACTTTGGCTAAGTTTAAATTTTTTTAGAGATTTGGTATGGTCATTAAGATTATTAGAATAAATTTTTAGCCAATTAATTAAAGTAATAAATGCATATAAATTTTTAAAACTAACACATAAATCTTATCCCCATGCCATGACACCCATGACTACATGGAATAAAATCAATGGAACTAAAAAAAGATTAAATTTGAAAAATCACAAGGAGGAATTTATGGCCTTCATGGTAGAAATAAATAAAATAAAATAAGGTTGTAAAATAGGCAATGGTGACATAGAAGGAATGAACCTATGTGGACTTACATAACAGTCAGCTCTAAACCCTTAGGGATTTCCCATGTGTACAGTCAGAATAAAAGTAAATATTTTTTTAGTGTGGAAAACACATGGTAGATTGGTGTGGTTATGAGTAGTCAAAGGCAATTCTAAAAATTGCAAAAGGTGTTAGGTATTTCAGTCAGATGTGTGGGCTTGAATAATTAATTTAAAAATAGGGGGTCAAAGTTCTTAGGAATGGCAAGCAAAAGGTGGATGACAGAAATCAGAATTTGATATGAAATTTGTAGTTAAAAAATTGCAAATTGAAAATTACAATTTGTGTTCCCACTTCCAAATCCTGTGGAGTATAGAGAATGGAAAGGGACTTGGTAGAAATTTTAATCTTCATTGTAGTTTGACTATCTAGAACAAAAGGCATGAAAGAACATGACAGAAGGTGGAATGCCAAAATTAATTTATAATTTACAAAAATTAGAAATCGAATTAGAGGCTTTAAATCCCATGATGTATAATTTAATGAGTAGGAAATTGAATGAGACAATAAATACATGCCTGGCTAGTTGGTGTAAGGAACATACTTCAGTACAAGAAATAGTTAGGTAAATAACTTCTAACAAAATTGGTTAAGGTCCTTCAAAGATTCATGACCTATTCCAAAGTGGAAGGGATCTACTACATTTGATTACTTATATGGAGTATTTGATTCTTTTGTTGGTGTTCATGGTGAAAGTAATGAAACCGTATGACATGATAAATTTTATTTTGGAGATTGATAGCCCTCTTATCACTTAGATGAGTGAGTTCAAGTTTCCATATGTTATTTGGGTTGTTGGTCAAGCATTAGTTTCTCTTATTCTTCCTAAGTTTCATTTAGAAGACCTAATGTGGATTGAATGCATTCCACTCATGTTGAATTAGAAGGATGATTATTTTTAAGTACAATAAGTTGAGAATAGCCCCAAGATTAGCCAAGTTTAATACTCTTAATAAAATGGTAAATATTACCTTTCTGCTTGCTCTAGTAAACAAAATGTTTTCATGATCTTCCTTCCCATAACTCATATCAATAGATGAAATATATAAAGTAGTTTCCCATGAAAATATGATAGGTTTCATATTCTATGGGCCCTTGTTATTGTCATTTTGTTTGTTAAACACAATATCAATTATGTGTAATGCTATAGTAGTGCAAAAGGCATTTGGCATCATTATTATGTTTTTTATCATCCTTCTTCAATGTACGAGGATGTTTCAAATAGAAATGGTTTAGTCTAGTAGCTATATGGATCGCTATGTATCTCAACTAAGTTTTATTCTTTTATGCAAGGTAAAAAGATTTGTTGTCTTGTAGACCCATATTGCAAGGTTTCCACTAAAATTGAAGGAGCACAAGATGTGTAACATATATGAAGTGCATTAGTTTTAAGTTCAAGCAACTTATTTGAGGGCATAGATATAGATGTTGAGTCTTGATCACCCCTATGATATAACCGATTATTGAGGATGAAGTAATGGATTTAATGAAATATTTTATTTTTTGTAAAGTTTGCTACAAAGTGTTTTGTTAGAGAAGTAATGGAGTTGGGTGAAAACTTAAAAAATCCAAAAAAAATGCTTATTATAGGAATTTAAAAAGAGACCCCCAAAATCCCTGGTAGATTTTAGTGGGAAGAACAATTTTTAAAATGTAAGTATTCAAAGTGTAAGTGCATATTATGGTCAACTCTCCCAATCCTACTAGTCAAATCAAGTGAAGGAAAAGATAAATCAATAGGAGTTTCAAGGACATCTCGAGAGGAAATGCAATTTTACAATTTTACACTTGTGAAAATTGCAAATTGTAGATGGAGTTTTAGATTCCCCATCAACACATGCTAGAGGAACTCCATTTAAGAATTATAATTTTGAAATTTTTAATTTTAAAATTTATAATTTTATAAATTTGTATTTGTAAATTATAGTTCTATAAATTTCACTTTTACAAATTACAATTTGAAAATTTGTAATTTATGAATTGAAAAATTACTACAAGAATATTATCTCCCTTGATAAGGTGGTTGAATCTATTCAAGCATTAACAAGATTTGAGATCATTTGTAATATGTCTCCCTTGTCCAACATGGATAAATATCACCATGATTATCCCCATGGTAGCATTTATAAATAATGATGTATGTAAAATTTATTTGCAATGGTAATGAAAGTACTTGTGTTCTTTGTTATT
Organism: Torreya grandis; assembly: GCA_037957365.1. Classification (NCBI taxonomy): domain Eukaryota; kingdom Viridiplantae; phylum Streptophyta; class Pinopsida; order Cupressales; family Taxaceae; genus Torreya; species Torreya grandis. Next base: position 393,954 of record JARHVA010006035.1, read on the forward strand.
TCTTATTGACGAAATATAATAATATGTTTTTCAAATTTTGTTTATTAGATATTTAGTTTTGTGTTCATTATTAGTTATCAGTTTGTACATAGATGTGTGTTATAAACCATTTCTATTCCTTAGTTTGAAAATATGTTGATGAATGACTCTTAGGGCACCCTGAGTTTATGCATTTGACATGGAAAAGTGTTTGGAAGTTTAATTTTAGTGTCTACTCTAGTATATCAAGGATAATTTGGTATTTCCCATTAGCTTTCTTATGAGTTTTTTCTATATCTTTTCAAAGGAATATTGTCATGCACACTAAAAGATGCCTTTCCATTTGAAAACAACCATCACATCACCACACTTTATATTTATCTAACTATCCTACCCTATCCTACCCTATAAATAACACACCCTTTATATATCTTATGTGTATTTTCTTTGTAGATGAATAAAATCTTGCTTATATAACATGTGTTTACATTTTGTGCTTTAAATACCAGCATTACAATTTTTTTTTTGACCACCTATTGTTGAAAATTCTTTAGAATGAAGGCTGCATGCACTTTTCCATCTATCTTTAGTAGCCTATATGTGACCTAGAGTATTTGTTTATCCCTTGTGATAAGCCTTCCTAGGTGGAGTGAATGAGTTTGGTTGTGCCCTGCTCATATTTGTGCCTCTTTGTGCTAAAAACCTCCATGAAGGTTGAATTGTAAAATCTCTCCATCTAAAAAATCTACCTCTTATGTCTTCTCACCTTAGTTTAACTAGAGCTAGAAGTAGAAGGAACCTGACCATACCCTTTATGGGTTCCTCTCAGTCATTTTTTGCATCTGATCCATTCTAGATTCTAAACCCTTCCACGAATATAACAACATACTGGTGGGTTTTTCATCTTTGTTTACCATTTTATTCAAGCATGCAAGGCCAAAAAAAATAGGTGTATATTTTGGAATCAACACTCAATAGGAACCATTATTGAGGATTAAAAACATATCCATGACACTTTTATTATTTGAGAGTCTTGTAAAGTTTTGTAAGTAATTCATGTTATCATGTTCTCTACCTATATTTACACTGGTTTGATTATATTTGGTTTGTTAATGTCACACACTCAATTGGTGCAATTGCTAGGGAGAAAAGACACCCATGGCACTTGTGTTTCTAGGTACTCTTACGAAGAGATCTATGTATTTTACGTTGTAAAGTTATCTATTGATATTTACTACATTTGGACTATCTTTGTCATCAACAACATAGCACTCCATTGGGGTAGTTATTGGAATTGAAATATTTGAAAAATTAACTTATGTTGTATTTCTTACAAAAAGATGTTAAATTGCATTTTCAAAGGTGACTTCTCCTTTTAAATAGAAATGTAAAAATTTAATGTCCTTACCTTCATGTCTCATCATTAAATTCAACAAAGTTTATTTTCAATGTGTATCACAACTACTTTGTTAACTGTTATATTGTAGGATTTTAATTCTAGTGGTGATTAATTATATCATCTTATTTCACAGAAGATCATTGCCTATTTTAAATATCTTCATTTCAACTTTGAGTATTATTTCTTCTTTGTAAAGCTAGAAGGACTGAGACCATCCTTCAAAGGTGAATCATAATTTTTTTTTATCTCACCCTTATATTTACATCAAAGAGGAGGGAGACAAGTTTGGAGGCCTATTTAATAGAAAAATTTAGCTATTAAGGATTATCTAGATTGCTAAGATTTTGATAATCTTGAAATTTTTTTTGAACTCCCCATTGTTGAAGACTTTCATAGACCTCTTAGTCATTCTAAAATTTATAGTCTCATTGATTATCCATATCCTTCTCAACTAGATGAATCCCCTACCATGTTTGATCCTATAAGTCCACCTCATTCACCCCCTCATATCCCTTTTTCATTGGATCTTGAACCTCCTATTGAACAAATTATAAGGCTTAGGGACCAAGATGAGAATGAACATCCTACATTATACATTCCTACATTCAAGCTTATAAATTTTGATGATATGGAAGGTTATCCCAATGAAGTCCCAAATCAAGTAAGAAATCACCTTCCAATGATTCAACAGAATAATATAGTGAGTGGTGATCAATACTTGAGGGATTTTCACAATATCATTGAATACTATAAGGTTGAGAATGAGGATGTGTACATTAAGTTGTTTGTGCACATGTTAGGAGAAGATACATGATAGTGGTTCAATTCCATTTGCTATATATGCATTGATTCATGGAAAGAGATGAAGAATGTTTTTAGAATTCACTATGGTGATATAATTTATCCAAAGTTTATCTTGGTTGAGTTTGAAAACATCAAGAAGAGCCACAATGACTGTGTGCAATAATTCCACACATGGTTCAATAATGTTATGATGCATCTACCCAAGAACATTAGACCTAGTGATACATTATGTTCGATAATGTATTGTGATGGTTTTGATAAGAAGGTTACATACTACATTAGGAACAAAACTCTTATGAACATGAAAATGGTATTCAATATGGCCATCCAAATTGAAAGTAAGATAAAGGTTATGGTAAAGTCCATAAACAAGTGGGATGATGTAAAGTTGGTCATTGGTGAAAAAATGTAGTCCACTAAGATTATTGACCTTGAGGATAATGCTAAGACATTGGCCTCGATTGTTTAAGAGATCTCCTAGAAGCTAGTTAGGGATATGAAGGGGTTGCGTCATGAGTGTACAAGTCAACATAGTTCTCCAAATTGAAATAAAAGATAAAGGGGGCATGATTTCCATAATAGAGATAATGATAGATGGAAGAAGCCTCCATATGATGTAAAAATGGATAGAAATCATAACAAAGCATTTGGAAAAGAATTTCCTGATCAATGGAATCCCAAAGTGAATGTGGTAGGTTGTGAAATTGATATTTATTGGTATGAAAAGTGTTTCCTTCCCCATAACCCATGTGGTAATGTTGTTGATGAAGACGTAGATGAATTTGAGTATATGTTATCCAGTGATAAGATTTTTATGTTCAATTGACAAAGTTCCTGAATCAAGATGTCTACCTCCATAAAATCACTGAGTGATACTACTACTAACCAATTTTGGATTGTGTTTAAAAGGATATGTGTCCCAACTTAAGAATTTTCATGTGATGTTAATATGACATAATCCTATGAATTGACCATTCACTATTTTGATATTTAAGATCATTTACGATTAGAAAATATGATGGGGGGATTTTTTTAGTTGAGGACCCGTAGCTACTAATTAATGTTGTAGGTTCCCAAGATAAAGAATATTACTTGAAAAACAACTGTCAAGGTACTACTCCTTGGGACACTATCCCTACAAATCCAAAGGTTTGGGATCCAAGTAAGGAAGCTAAAAACATTAGAGTAGTCCCAAATTCATCCAAACCAATACCCATTTCACAAGTTTCCAAACCAAGAGTTTCTCCCACCAAAAATAAGGTGCCCTTCTTATATATTATAGCTAAGGGTATGAGATATGTTAGAAAAAATCCACCCTTGAAGGCTATTGTAAAGAATGCAAATCCATCCCATCCTACTCCACTTCAAACCTTAAATGATCATATTTTAGCTAAAGGGGTTATTACCCTTCCATCAAATACTCTTCTTCCTCATGATAGCATATGTGATATTGCCCAAGTGTTGAGCCAACTAAAAATCACTGTTCCACTTGTTGAGTTGTTATGAATACCTCAACATAGGAAGAAGGCATTTGAATGTTTAGAATTTGCTAAGAAGTTAGTTTCAAATGAAACTGATTTACCCCAAACACCCCTAAAAAGTGATGAATAATCTGAAGAGGTTTTTGAACCTATTATAGAATTCTTTTTGGGGACTACATTAGTAGAGATTCATTTGAATGTGGGTCCATATTACACAAACCTATTGATTAATTTTTTGATTCTCCATAATACATGTTTAATTTGAGAGCTTATTGAAATTATTAGGTAAAATAGTTTTATAGTGTGAACATTAGAGTAATATTATTATCTAATAATACACGAGTGTGCAAAATAATTGTAGTGCATAACTCACATAGATAAGGGTGTCGAAGATAAAATAGGGATTAGAGGAAGTTATAGTGATAAGACTTGACTTCGTACTTCTAGGAACAAGCAATTATATAAGAATGACTCAAAATCTCAATAAGAGATACTCCATTTTATTTATATTGTTTATCTAAAACTATTTCTTATCTTAATTCTTTAGTCTATTATCACTTAAATTCATTATACAGCCTTTGTTTTTAATAATATGTGGTATTAGAGTAGGTTAATCTACCACGAGAATCTATAGAAATCTAGGAGGCATTTAGACCTAAAGAATCAATTCCAATTTTTACCATTTTTGGGTTTGGTTATGCTAACAATGGTCAACATCAGGAGATATCATCTACATGGGAAGGTGATACTATTTTTTATTTCCTATAGATTTGTATTTATTAAAACTCTCATGCAGAATAGACTAGAGCATACCATACTCCAACAGTGATCTTGGCTTAACCGATGGATTCAATTTTGTAACCAATCAACTCATATGACATCGACATCCACTTAATTACTTACCATCCAATCTTGTTAAGATCTCATTCATCCAAAATCTAGTTCAACTCTGAACTATGTTAAAGATGCATATTTCATTTTTGTTTATAGTATATACTATCAACTGCCTATAAATATTCAATGATGATGCCCAAGGTTTCTGCTTGTTTTGGTTCTACAAATCTGCTTATAATTATTTTAGCTCATCAATGCACCTACTAATCTACCCCACCATGAAGTCTCTACCATATAAATCCATCCTATTTAATTGGAAAATTTTGTGCATACAAGAATAAAATTAGTTAAATTTGAGTCTTTATTTATTTGTTTTTTTACATTATTAATTATTTAAATATTTTATGTATATGAATTGAAGTATAAGTTTTAAAGTCATAGTTCTTAAAAGTTTATTTGAGTCTAGTTTAGGAGACTAATTTTATTTTTTAACTCAAAGACTCATTGAAAGTGTCATAAAACAATGTGTCAAAACCCTTGTTTGAAATTTTGTAAGTTATCATTTATATTTTTCTTAGATGAGTCGATTAAAGATTTTAAGTCTTTAAGTCAAGTTTAAATTCTATTTAATTTTATTTGTGTTTAAAAGTTAATTTAAAATAGTTAGTATTTAAATGAATATTAAAAATCAAAATATTATAGTTTCAATATAAAAAAAATCATCAAAATTTGAGTGTTATTGTAAGGGTGCATTTTCAACTAAATTCAACACCCATAATCTAAATTCCATTAGATAAGTTCACCAGAGTAAATTGTCACACATCGAAGGTGAAAATACAAATGCAACTAATGAACAAGAACCTGTAGGGGATTGTGAGTGGAAATGAAAAAGAATCAACTGATGCTACAAAATTACTTGAATGGCAAACCAAGGATGACAAGTCAAAATCCATTAGTGGACATTCTTTATCTGATACTGAGTTTTAATATATTTGTTTAGAAAAATAAGTCTAAAGATATATGGGAACTACTAAATCAAGCATTTGGTGCTAAGTTTGTGAATGGTAGATTCACACTAGAATTGTGGTTATTTAAACTATGAATGAATGATAGCAACAATGTAAAGACATATTAATGAATTAAGTTCTCTTCTAAGATAATTGATAGAAGTTTAAGCTCAAGTGAATGATGAATATGTAAAAATAATTTTATTAAATAACCTACCTCCAAAATACAATAATGTGGTGTTTACTCTTGGTCAAATGCCAACTTAATCACTTGAAGCTATGATATTTGCACTCCTATCTAAGGAGAAATGAACAAAAGAAGAAAGTGAAGAAGAAACTACCCTTTATATAAAAAATAAGCATAATAATGTTTCAAATAACAAACAAGAATTAGAATGCTTTTATTTAAAGAAAAAATGACATAAATCTTCTTTTTGTATTACTTGTGCGAAGGACATTATTAAAGAAAAGCTTAAAATGGATGAGGCCAATGTATTTATCAAGGAGGACACTGAAGAAGAAGAACTTGAAAAGGATGAAGATGAATAAGACTTATTATATTGAGTAGTGACTCATGGAGGATGGAGGTAAAATGAGGATAGAGGACAAATAACATCTCTAATTAATCACCAACAATGAGATTGTTTTATTGTAATGGTGATCTTCATTCTTTTATGTTTTGTTTATATTTTTTGCATGTGTGGTAGAATAAGAATAGATGTAAAATTCTTTTTCATGGCATATTTTTCCTATATTGTTCCCTTTATAAAATGTGTGTGAGGAAACATTTACGCTACTATGGAGTGGTTGGTGGTTCCATTAGAAAACTAGATACTGAGGAGTTGGTGGTTATCCTTGAAAACCATCTACTGAGTGGTTGATGGTTCCCCTAGAAAACCAATTTTTAGAGTTAGTGGTTCTCCTTGAAAACCATTTAAACATGAGTAGGTACTAGATAGAGCTTACCCCATGTTCACACTAAGGGGGAGCTATTAGGGAAAATATTTTTATAGTGTGAATATTATAATATTATTAGTATTATGTAATAATACACGAGTGTGAAAAATAGTTTTAATATAAAACTTGTAGAGATAAGGGTGTGGGAGTGAAAATAGGGATTAGGGAAAGTTATAGTGATAAGACTTGACTTTGTACTTCTAAGACAAAAAAATTGTTTAAGAATGCCTTAAAAATATCAATAAGAGATACTCAAGTTTATTTATATTATTTTTCTGAAACTATTTCATATGTTAATGATTTATTCTATTTTTTCTTAAATTCATTATGCAACCTTTGTTTTTAATAATATAAATGTAATGCCCCTAGATGTACTAAATGAGATCAGAGTTTAATATACATCAACCATTAACAAGTGTTAGTTCATGGACTCAAGAGAAGATCCAATTGTTGTAAAATTCAAGGGATTGGTGATAAAGTTGGTAGTGCATTCATGCAATTATTTAAACATGTATGTGTTAGTTTTGGACTGCCTACCTAAGTGGGGGATACTACTATCAAATAAATGGATTGCTAGCACGCATGGGAATGTATAAATGCACCTTTCCTATGCCACCATTATTTTGGAGGGTAGGATGGTCAAACTTTATAAAGAGTTAAACATGTTACATGTGATTGAAGATCCAAAACATGCTCTAAATCAAGTGCTATATTCAGATGTTGAGTTGGTAAACTTTGTTAGGAATATTGATGTTAGTAATAATGTTCTATAGAAATTATGTCATGTTTTTAATCTCAATACATTTTGGATTATATTTTTTGATCCTTCATTAGGTAAATAATGTGTGTAGGAACAATGTAACAACACCCTTTAAAATCAAGAGGAAAATAGTGATTACAAAAAAAAGCTAAAAAGTAACGAACTGGCCGTCATAAAAAATTACTAAAAATTAAAATCAAAAATCAAAAAGATTGCAAAAAATTAAAAAGCTAATTTTCATCCAAAATTTCTAAAAATGAATAATTAGATAAATAAACAAACAAACAAATAAATAAATAAATAAATTAATTAATAAAATTGCTAAAAATTAACCAACAAGTTAGTACAAAAATTTGCTAAAAATGAAAATAAAAAATAAAAAAGATTACTGAAAATTAACAAGCTAATCATTATCAAAAATTACTAAAAATGAAAACCAAAAAATAAAATAACAATTTAAGAAGTTACCTAATTCAGAATGGAAATTAATTAATATAATTTAAAGCTACAAGAACGTTACAATATTATAAATTAGTTAAAAATTAAAAAAATCAAAAAAATATATATTATTAAGAAATTATTAATTATTTAAAATTCATTATAATTATTACTCAATAATTAAATCTCTTTCTAAATTATGATAAGATAAATTAAATTATTTACATTTTATGAATAAAATTATTAATTAGATTTTTTATTAAATAATTTATTTCTATTTCTAAAATTAGTTAAACAAAATTATAAAATATTTTAGAAAATTTAAATTAATTAAATTTAGAATTTAGAATTAATTATTGGATCTAATTATTAAGAAAAGTTTTAAAATGGTTAACAAAAAATTAAATACAAATTATAACTTATTAACCTAAGAAAAAAACATAAGAATAACAATACAAGAAAATTCATTAAAATTTAAAAACAAAAAAAAAATGAAGAGAACTCAAAACACCATAATGTTACACCTCAACAAAAAACTAATTATTATAAACTACCATCTTCCAACTATGCCTTATCCATAACCCATTATCTCTATTCAAATTTTTAGGATTTTTTAATATTTCTATTGATTCCCTTAACTTACGCTTATGGAAATGATCTTCTTCTACCAAATTTTTTTCTTCTTCATTATTGATATCATGTTTTGACTTAAAATAATGCTTAACAAGGGCTGATTTTTCTTTTCTTTCTAGATGAATATTTGTATAATATTCTTTAATTCTAGTTTTAACTGATCTTTATGTTCCCCCTATGTAACGTAAATCACAAGAACAATCCACCTTATAGACTCTACTTCTAAGGTTTGGGTTGATCTTGTCTTTATCGAATCCCAACATCATGTACAACTTAATAATGGGTAAAAACGTGGAGTGAATATTATGGCAATCAAGAATTTTATTTAATTTATTAGAAATACCTTCAACATAAGGAAGATAAGCTATTGTACCCTCTACGAAAGAATCTTTGATTTTTTATCTATTAATATTAGCCTTAACCTACTTGATAGACTTATCTATTTATTTATCAAAGTATCTATTCAACATAAAAACATGATTTAGGTGCATAATTTCATGATCAATGTTCCTGTCATCACAAATTTTAAAATCCCTAATAATTAAAGTCTTAATAACCCGTACTTTTTGTGTATGAAAATGATGGGAGGAGGCATGAAGGTAAATGTCAGTATGTGTACCTTTTCTTTAGACCTTCCTAGATATAGAACTATATTTCTTCCTAGGTAAGAGGAAAGCTAAAAAAAGAAGTTGTTGATCTATCTCAATTTCTTTAGTGAATTTTTTGCTTTAAATATAATTGTTTAGATGAGAATGGAACTCTTCCAATATATCTAAATCATGTTGCCAATATAGGATTGTGTCATCAACATATCTTTTCCACCATTTGAGTTTTAAAGAGAAAGAATGAAGTGACAAGTCTTCAATTTTTTCCATAAAAGGGTTGGTGACTATAGGAGAAAGAGGAAATCCCATTTCCATGCCTTCACATTGTTCATAAATGATACCTTTAAATGTGAAGAAAATATATTTCAAACACAATATAACTAGATTAGTCATTTATATGTTAGTAATATTGTGAACTACTTCTACCACTTCACAAATAGGTACCTTAGTGTAGAGTGACACAACATCAAAATGTACTAGTAACTCATTGTTTTCTACCTTTTTATCATTGATAAAATCAATGAAGTCACTAGAGTATTGAACAAAAAAGGAGGTTTTTCCTACAAATGGTTTAAGTTTATCAGCTAAGAAAGATGTAAGATTATACATTGGGGAGTCAGTTGTGTCAATAATGGGTCTTAACGGTAATCCTTTATGAATTTTAGGAGCACCATTTATCCTAGGGGTTACTTATTTATTAGGAATTAACTTCTTTTAACATTTGAAAAAGGGGTTTAAGTTCTGCTATTACCGCTCTGAACATACCTAAAGAAGATTTCATTATAGGTATAGATAGTGTTCTTAGACAACTTCCCTTCAACTTAGTGAAAGAATTTAGACAATATTGTGTTGTGGCTTTATGTAAATCCAAACCACCTTCTTGAAATATTTTCACATAAGAGTGGATAGGTCTTGAGACCCATAAGGGAAACCATGATATAGTTATGCTTAAATTAGATAAAGGGAATGCGACTGTGGTCCTTAATCACAATGACTATAACTCCAAAATCCTTGATCACCTATGCAATAGTGGTAGTTATAAAAATCTTTATCGTAACCTGGTGTGCAACATTATTAAAAATGTTATTAATGTAATTAAGTCTTCTTCATTTAATTATATAATTAAAAATAAGTTAATCCATAATAAAGAAGTAACCCCTAGGATATATGGTGCTCCAAAAATTCATAAATAAGGAGTATGATTAAGACCCATTACAGACACAATTGACTCCCCAACATATAATCTTGTGTCTTTCTTAGATGATAAACTGAAAACATTTAAAGGGAAAACCTCCTCTTTTGTTTGGGACTCTAGTGACTTCATTGATTTTATCAAGGATAAAAAAGTTGAAAATAATGAGTTACTAGTATGTTTTGATGTTGTGTCTCTCTAGACTAAGATACCTATTTGTGAAGCAGTGGAACTAATTTACAATATTACTAACATATAAGTGACTAATTTAGTGACATTATGTTTGAGATTTAATTTCTTCACCTTTAAGGGTATCATTTATGAATAATGTGAAGGCATTTAAATGGGCTCTCCTCTTTCTCCTATAGTCACTAACCTCATTATGGAAAAATTTAAAGACTTGGCACTTCACTCTTTCCCTTTCAAACCCAAACAGTGGAAAAGATATGTTGATGACACTAACCTATGTTGGTAATATGAGATAGATAAATTTGAAGAGTTCCATTATCATCTCAACAATTAGTTTTAGAGAATAAAATTCATTAAATAAATTGAGATAGATCAAAAACTTTATTTTTTAGATGTCCTCTTACTTAGGAAGAAAGATCAATATTTAGCTATAAAGGTCTATAGAAAAGGTACACATACTAACTTTTACCTTCATGCCTCCTCCCATTACCATCCTACCTAAAAGTTAGGGGTTATTAAGACTTTAATGACTAGGGCTCTTAAAATCTGTGATGAAGAGAGCATCGATTAGGAAACTGTGGACCTGAATCAGGGTTTTTAGTTGAATGAATACTTTGGTAAGCAAATAAATAAGGCTATCAAGCAAGTAAAGGCTAATATTAACAAACCAAAACTCAAAGAGTGTTTTGTATAGGTTCCCATATCTTATCTTCCTTATGTTGAAGGAATTTCTAATAAACTAGCTAAAATTCTTAGTCACCATAATATTCACTCCACGTTCTAACCCGTTATTAAGTTGCATATAATGTTGGGATTTGTTAAATAAAAGCTAGACCTAAACCTTAGAAGTGGAGTCTATAACATGGATTGTTTTTTTGGTTTAACTTACATAAGGGAGATGGGAAGATTGGTTAAAAATAAAATTAAATAACATTATGGAGATATTCATCTGGAAATGAAATAAAAATTTGCCCTTATTGAGGATTATTTTAAGTCAAAACATGCTGTCAATATTGAAGAAGAAAAACATTTGGTAGCAAAAGATCATTTACATAATCCTAAGTTAAGGGAAGTAATATAAATATTAAAACATCATAAAAATTTAAATAGGGATGATGGTTTAGGGTCAATTCTTGCTTGGAAGATGGTAGTTTATAATAATTAGTTTTTTGTTGAGGTGTAAGATTGTGTTGTTTTGAGTTCCTTTTATTATTTTTTGTTTTAAAATTTTAATGAATTTTATTATTTTGTTATTCTTAGGTTTATTTTTAGGTTAATAAGTTATAATTTTTATTTAAATTTTTGGCTCACTAGTTTAACACTTTTCTTAATAATTATAACCAATAATTAATTACAAATTCTAAATTCAATTAATTTTAATTTTTATTAAACATTTTATAATTTTGGTTAACTAATTTTATAATTTAAAATAAAGTATCTAATAAAAAATATTATTAATAATTTTATTCTTCAAATATCAAAAAGTTAATTTGTCTTTTCATACTTTAGAAAGAGCTTTAATTATTGAGTAATAATTATAATCAATTTTAAAGAATTCATAATTTCTTAAGAATAAAGTTTGTTTATTTTTAAATTTTATTTATTTTTAACTAATATAAAATTTTATAACATTATAATAGCTTTAAATTGTATTATTTAATTTCCATTATGAATTAGGTAACTTCTTAATTTGTTATTTTATTTTTTGATTTTCATTTTTAGCAATTTTGAATAATAATTAGCGTGTTAATTTTTAGCAATCTTTTTTTGTTTTTTATTTTCATTTATATAAATATTGGATTATTATTATCTTGTTAATTTTTAGTGATATTTTTTATTTTTTATTTTCATTTTTAGCAATTTTTGATAATGGCTAGTTGGTTAATTTTCAGTAATAACTATTTTCCTCTAGATTTGAAAGGGTGTTGCTCGGTTGATCCTACTCACATTATTTACCTGATGAAGGGTCACATAAGTGGATCTAAAATGCATCAAGATTCAAAAATTGACATAATTTTTCTATAAGATTATTACTATTCTAAGGACTATAGAAATATCAGATCTTTGAATATTGATCTTCTTGAACAACCTGCTATTTTAGATGTTGAACCTAACAAAGAATGTAATGTTTTGAAGATGTGTTTTGATGAGGATTGATATAATATTATAAATGGAGATATGGTTGTCTTCTATGCCCCCAATGGTAAATGTTTCAAATTTTCTTGTCATCTATCCTTTGAGTGCGCAAATAGTACTACTGAGTATGAGTCACTCTTACTTGGTTTAAAAATTTCCCACAAACATAAAATTAAAATTTTGATTATCAAGGGTGATTCTGAGTTAGTGGTTAAATAGGTCCATAAATTTTATGCCACAAAACACAAAAGGTTGAAATAATATCATAATGTTATTTTGGATTCACTTGAATTCTTTGATGCACTTAAAATTTGTTATCATGATAAAAGTTTCAACAAAGGAACTAGAAAACTTGGAAGGTTAGGTGCTTAGTTTTATATTACAAATATGAACCCTCATTATTTGTATCAAGTGAAGGTGGTAGTTAGGCCTTCATTTTGAGATGATGTTCATCATTGGTAGGTGTTTGATGATGATGAATAGATTAAGAGGTTTCTAAATTGTGAAGCTAAGTTCCATGATTATCTCATAAACATAAAATCTATGGTTTAGGTATTTTACAAAAAATAAACTTTGTTTGGGAAATGCATTATTTAGCTAAAGACAAACACTCTCCATAAGGGATTAGTAAATTTTGAGGGATATTTTGACGGAGTAGATATAATCAAGAATCAAGAATCATTTATTTTAAACAATGTGATTATGTGTAATTTGGGTTCTCATGCAATCCCTTGAAATGTTTCGTTGGGTACTCACCTAAGTGTAGCTGAGAAACAAGTTTATAAACAACTATAGAAAAAGTACCAAGATTGTTTAGCATGGTCTTATTCATAATTGAAAGCATATAGGGAAGATATATTTATACATGTCATCTCATTACAACCTGATATCAAGCCTTTCAAGCATATTCAAGGACTTATAAAACCCTTATTAGCCACAAAAATGTGGGATGAGTTAAAGAAGATAAGGGAGGGATGAGTTAAAGAAGCTAAGGGATGGTGAAATCATTCCACCCATTAGGTATTTATTATTGGTTGTAAATTTAGTCCTTGTGAGGAAGAAAAGTGAAGACATAAGCTTTTGTGTGGATTTATAGAATTTGACTAAGGATTATTCAAAAGATAATTATCCCTTGCCTAATATGGATAACCTACTACATAGTGTTACTATATTAGAGATATTGTCCACTTTAGATGGTTTCTTAGGGTATAACTAGGTTATGATAAAAGAATAGGAAAGACCCAAGACTACATTTACTATGACTTAAGGCATTAATGTTTATATGAGGATGCCTTTAGGTTTAATGAATTTTAATGCAATATTTTTTTTATCAATATGATTGCCATTTATGATAAAATGGAGATAGTTAGCACTATGGATGCCATTGATGTCAAGAGAATTAATCACAAATAATATTGATGGAGAGAAGAACATGTTTTATAATTGCATAAGTTGTAATATTATCATACAAAGTTGTCAATATTTTGAAGAGACTATTTATGGATGTTTGTAGAGAAAATTGGAGAAGATAAATTATGGGTTTTTTAAAGAGTATCTCATATATATGGTCTATAGGTTTGGTTGAATCAAAATGAGCCCAAACATGATTTATCTTTGCTCTTAACCATTACTAGCTTTTTTAGTAAAACCCTCAAGTTTTTAAGTCATTGCATTCATAGGAATTTATATTATTATGTTGAATGGATATAGGAAAGAATCAGTCACTTAAGTTATTTCTCATCATTGTGAAACTAGCCCCTTTGACCTAGCAATTACCAACTAGGAGTATTGATCAAAGACTTTAATTTTCCTATGTCCTTGATTTAAGATTTATCAATGGTTAGCACTACATCATATGTTTAAGATCCAATAATGCATAATAAAGTCATTATATCAAAGGTACCTAAGAGTGAACATATTAGTGCCAAGTATTATAAGCATAAGGAATAATAATGTGTAGAAGGCACACAAGAGTCCCAAGGGTAAAAAGTGTGAAGACTGATAGTAAAGTACTCAAAAGGCATGTGTTAGTTCTAAGTGTCACAAGAATAAATACTGACATAAAGATCTAATTGTGAGTGTAGGATCATGCAATGAAGATTAATGGAGCATATGGAGTCAAAGAGGTCAATGTTTTTATGTATAAAGTGTTAAAAACTAATCTAGCTTGATGGTGCATATGTGTTCCAAAGCACTAGGAAGCTATGAAATGAAATCAAGTGATCGATTTTTAATGATAAATAGAGGTAAATTCTATTCAACTTATAAATATCGTACACCATGTTAGAGATCAGATCAAAATATCAAAAAAATTACTATAAAGTTGAAATGTTAAAGCTCAAAAGCTCACAAAGATCTAATGGAGTGTGTGATCCTATTAGAGCTTGATCTAATAATTGTGTTTTAAAGTTGTGACAATTGAATGAAGATCCTAGGATGATGATGTGAAACACAAGATAAATGGTTTGTATATAAAAATATGTTCATCTCAATGGTTAACTAACAAAAAATATAAGAAAGATGCATTATCCAACATAGAGAATGATATAGATCACTATGATTGATCTAAATTATGTAATATGGAATGTACATCAAAACTAGATCTTGATATATGTGAAATACAGTAAGAGATAAAGAATTATTGTGGTAGTGCATGAATTCAAGAAATGGGAAACTTTTAGGATCATGATGTGTTAACGACTAAGTGTGAACAAAGATAAGATGTGAGACCTAGACCAATTCAATTATACATCATCTAAGAAAAACACAAACTATTTAGGAAAAAGAGTTGAATTGAGAGGGATAGAGAAATAGAGGAAGAGAGATGCAAAGCAGAGTATGAATAGTTATAAAGTAGGTCTTTAATAGAGAACTAGATTCATTTTTGAAATAATCTTGTAATATATAATTGTAGCTCCTTAATAGATCTAATTGTTAAGTGCCATCAAAAGACATGATTTGGTGCTCAATTAAGGAGTACGTACTTCCCTATAGTTGGTTCTCTTAAATTATGGAATTGGTGTCTCCTTAGGGTTGGTACCCTTAAATATTATAACTAGTGTAGTTTTGATTGTGAGCTAGATCAGAATAGTAGACTCTAGCATCTATTCTCTCTATAGTTTTCCTAGATTGGGTTTCCCATGTATATATTATGTTATGTCTATTTGTGTGTGTGTGTGTGATCTTTACATATTTATTTTTAATTTTTATTAAAAGTATAAAAGGATTATTTTTAATCAATCTACTAATTCACCCCAACTCTTAGTAGATAGTTATGTTCCAATAATTGGTATCATATCCCTTATAGAAGAAGATTTATCAGTTTAGCTAGATATTGGACATTGAACATGAATGGATAATAAATAAGTCTCTTCCTCAAATAAAACACCTCTCTTTGATAGATCAAACTATGCATTTTGAATCATTAAAATGGAATCATTTTTATCTTCATTAGGGTTTGATGTATGGATGTCTATTTTAAATGGATATGTAATGCTTGCTATAACTCCTATTGATTAGGCTTCCAATAGAACATATGACATTAATGCCAAGGTAAGAGTGTTATCCTTTATATATTATCTAACTTAGAGTTTATTAAAGTCATGCATTTGCAAACTATACATGATTTATGGAATATGATGAACTTCATATATGAAGGTGATGATGAGGTAATACAGGCCAAGATACAAACATACAGAGGCAAGTTTGACAGTCTTAAAATGAATGAGTAATAGAAAATTGTAGACTACCTCCTCAGATAGATGAAATAGTCAATGCAATCAAAGGCATTAGAGAAGAGATGAATTATTTAGTCATTGCCAAAATTTTCCTAAGATCTCTATCATCTAGGTATGATTCTAAAATATCTATAATAGAAGAAGCAAGAGATCTAAATAAGTGAAATATAGATGAGTTGCATGAAACCTTCATAGCCTATGAGATGAGGATGGGAGAAGCAAATACTTTTAAGAGAGAAGCCACATTCAAAACATCCAAATAAATAAAAATAGAATCACCTACATTTGAATCAAAGGAAACTAATGAAGAAGAAGCCAACTTTTTTATAAAATCAAGAAGAGGATGTATAGAATACAATGTTAAGTTACCATTTAAATACTTTAACTATGGTAAGTAGGACATTTTACTTCTAAATGCCCTTACAAAAAAAATGATAACTCTGAGCAAGAAGAGGAAAGTAAAAAGATGAAACATCACTACTTCAAGAAGAATAACATCCTTATAAATAATAAGGGATTGTATATAAAAGAAGAGAGTGATTTATTGGATGAGTATGATAGCTTAGATGATGATCATGGTTGTGACTTTGTGGCTGAGTGGAATGAGATCCTATTCTTGACATTAGAATTAGCTTTTGCAGACCAAAAAAAATGAATTTTAATACTCAAATAAATAAGAGGAAGGAGAAGTGGATCTAGAGGGTGAACTCATTTGTGCTCAAGATGAAAAGGAAAAGTAGAGAAAATAGAACTCAAATCATAAGTAGGCACAAAAATAAATTTAACAAGTTTCCAAAAGTCTTCAAAATTTTGATTAGATGGTAGTTACCCTAAAGACACAAGTTGAAGAGGATAAAAGAATAGAATATGTAGTCAAATTTGAACTAAAAATTAAATATGATGGATTCTTGATGTTAAAATTAAAAATAGTGGCTTTAAAGAAAGAACTTGAAAAATCTAAAGAAAAAATAGACAAAAGTTTTAAGCTGATAGGAGGTTCATAAATTCTTGATGAGTTAATTAACTCTAAAAATCCATCAAAAGAAAGAACTAGTCTTGGTTTGAAAAAATGGAAAAGTCCTATAACCATTAATTTTTCAAACTTATATGATAACTTTAAGGTATAAGGAGAATTTGGAAGAAATAATGAAAAATATTGAAAGAATGCTTCAATAGATACAAAGACAAACACAAGAACTATTGAAATTAAGAAATTTGAAGGAGAAAAGAGGCATAAAGAAAATAAGAAGAATAATGAGTCAATCCATACAAACTCAAAGTGGATGTAGAAGACAAAGGTAGATGATGTAGATGGTTACATAAGGGTGAGAGACTTGAAGAAGACAGTGTTAAGAAGACCTCTTCATCCTATAAAAAAAAATGCTATGACTAGGTATTCCTCATTTTTCTATGTTTATTATTATACCTATAATTAGTTTGGTCATAGGGATAGTGAATGCATGGTTATACCTGAAAGGAGAACAAACTTTCTGATAAAAATTCATTTACTCCCTTGTTAGATTTAAATGTAATATGCTATAATTCCAATAATTTTTGTCACATAGCTAAACAATATAGAACAAACTTTTAAAGACCAAAAATATGAAGTAAAAGGAAAAACATTCCTCCTAGTATGAACAAAGGTTCACAAGTCTCTGTAAAGGAGAAAAACAATCCAAATAGGAAACCTAAGGATATATGGAAAGTAAAAGATCAAAATGTTACATAATCTAGGATTGCTCAAAATACACTTCTTGTCAAGGAACACAATTTGTGGGTAATAGACAGTGGTTGCTAAAAACACATGAATGGTTACAATATCATAGTCATAAAAATAAATAAATAGAATAAAGGATCTATTATCTTGGAAGACAATATAGTATTAAAGATCCAAGGTAAAGGGACCTTGAATATAGATGAAAAATTGCCTACAGATGATGTCCTTTATGTTAAAGGATTGAAACACAATCTTCTAAGTGTTAGCAAATTATGTGATAATGGATATAATATGACATTTAATGTAGAAATCAATAAGGTATGGAGATCTATAAGATTAGTTTTAAAAGGAAAAATTACTGAAAGCAATATTTATAAATTAAGTGAAGTCAATGGTAATAGCTACCTAATAGGAAAGATCGATGAGAGTTGGTTATGGCATAGAAGAATAGGTAATGTAAATTTTTATAACCTATTTAAGTTGATTTAAAATAAGTGTGTTATAAATATGCCTAAGATAAGCAAACTTGTAGACACTAATTGTAAGGAATGTCAGCAAGGCAAGTAAATAAGGGTTAGATTTCAAACAAAGGAGTGTCAAACACCAAAGCCTTTAGGGTTAGTTTATACCAATATTTTTGGTCCTAATAATACAAGAGGATTAAAAAGACAAAGATAATTCATGTTACTAATTGATTATATCTCAAGAATGATATTGGTAACGTTTTAGGAGGACAAGTCTTAGATATTTGAAAGATTCAAGATCTTTAGTGCCATGGTAGAGAATGAGATTGGATGAAAAATCAAATGTTTAAGATATTATAGAGGTGGTGTATTTACCTCAAATGAGCTCATAGAATACTATGAGATGAATGAAATCAAAAGGCATTACTCTATAATAAGGACTCCACAATAGAATGCAGTTGTTTAAAGAAATAGTATAACAGTACAGGAGATGGATGAAATGATACTAAAAGAGGCCAATTTACTTGATGGATAACTAAAAGAAGTTTTACAAAAAATAGTATATGTCTTGGATATATTTCAATAGAGGGTAAATAGTGATAAAATCCCTAAGACCTACCTCTATTAAGTACTTTAGAGTGTTTTTCAACAAATGCTACATCAAGAGAAAAGAAGATAAGTTGGAAAGCGTTGAATCAAGATGTGATGAAGTAGTATTTCTTGGTTATTACATCTAAATCAAAGCCTACATATGTTACAATAAAAGGCTACAAAATATTTTAGATTATCAATGTCAGCTTTGATGAAGGCTTGAAACATGTTAACCCTGATAAAGACATATATTAAGAAGATTCAGATTCTGAAGAGGAAGTAGCTAATAAAGATCCTGAGGAAGTAAATAAAAATTCACCTAGAATATTTGTGCAAAAGAATCATCATATAGAGTAGATCATTGGTAATAAACATGAGGGAGTTTAGACAAGGAGAAGAGTTAAAATTAACAATGAGCAAGTAAGTTTTGTTAAAGTGTCTAAAATTGAGTCTAAAATCTATGTTGAAGCTAGCAACAATGAGAATTGTCTAAAATCCATGGAAGAATAACTAAACCGAATTGAGAAGAACAATACTAGGAATTAGTTCCAAGACAATAATAGGTATAAAGTAGGTCTCTTGAAATAAAATGAAATAGGATGAAACTATTATAATGAATAAGTCTATATTGGTGTGCAAAGGATATGCACAAGTTAAAGGCATAGATTTTGAGAAAACATTTACTCTTGTTGCTAGATTGGAAACCATAAGAATATTTATAGTATTCATTGTTTGTAAGAAATTAAAAGTATATCAAATGGATGTTAAGTCTACTTTCTTGAATGTGAACCTAGAAGAGGAAGTCTACATAAAATAACCTAATGGTTTTCATTTTTCAAAAGAACAACATTACATTTGCAGATTGAAGAATGTTCTATATGGTCTAAAATAAGCACCTAGAGCATGGTATTAAAGATTAGACAAGTACCTACAACAAAAAGGATTCAATAAAGGTTGTACAGATAGAAAATTGTACTTCAAATCATAAGGTGAGCATATGTTAATATTTGTTATATATGTAGATGATATTATTTTTGGTGGTAGCAACAACACAATGTGCAAATAGTTTGCTACATAAATGCAATGTGAGTTCGAGAAGTCTATGCTTGGATAACTTTATTTCTTACTTAGTCTATAGATAGCACAAATAAATGAAGGATATTTATATCCCAAATCAAGTATGTTATGGAAATGCTCAAAAAACTTTCAATTGAAGATAAAAAACTAGTAAGTACTCCCATGATAATTGGTTATAAGTTGAGAAAAAAGGATGTGCCCCTTGATGCAAATTAGACTTTGTATAGATTAATTATATACATTTACTCTTGTTGCTAGATTGGAAACCATAAGAATATTTATAGTATTCATTTTTTGTAAGAAATTAAAAGTATATCAAATGGATGTTAAGTCTACTTTCTTGAATGTGAACCTAGAAGAGGAAGTCTACATAGAATAACCTAATGGTTTTCATTTTTCAAAAGAACAACATTACATTTGCAGATTGAAGAATGTTCTATATGGTCTAAAATAAGCACCTAGAGCATGGTATTAAAGATTAGACAAGTACCTAAAACAAAAAGGATTCAATAAAGGTTGTACAGATAGAAAATTGTACTTCAAATCATAAGGTGAGCATATGTTAATATTTGTTATATATGTAGATGATATTATTTTTGGTGGTAGCAACAACACAATGTGCAAATAGTTTGCTACATAAATGCAATGTGAGTTTGAGAAGTCTATGCTTGGATAACTTTATTTCTTACTTAGTCTATAGATAGCACAAATAAATGAAGGATATTTATATCCCAAATCAAGTATGCTATGGAAATGCTCAAAAAACTTTGAATTGAAGATAAAAAACTAGTAAGTACTCCCATGATAATTGGTTATAAGTTGAGAAAAAAGGATGTGCCCCTTGATGCAAATTAGACTTTGTATAGATTAATTATATGTAGTTTGTTATACCTAACTACATCAAGACTAGATATCATGCAAGAACTATGCATGGTTGTAAACTTTCAAGCTTATCCTAAAGAGTCACATGTCAATGAAGTGAAAATAATATTTAGATATATCAAGAGTATAATTGATTATGGCCTATGGTATCTAAAATTTGAAGATTTCACTTTGACAGCATATACAAATGTTGATTGGGTAGGAAGTGTGGATGATAGAATAAGAACTAGTGGTGGTGAATTTTTCCTAGGAAGCAAACTTATTTCATGTCTGAGGAAAAAGTAAGAGTTAGTTACTCTTTCTATATCCGAAGCAGAGTATGTTGCAACAATGACATCTTACACTCAATTCTTGTGGATGAAGGAAATAATCAAAGATATAAAGGTAGAACACAAATCACCTATCTCTATTATTTGGGACAATTTAAGTGATATTAATATATCAAAGAGCTTAGTGATGCACTCTAAAACTAATTACATATCAATCAAGCATCACTTCTTAAGATAAAAAGTTACAGATTAAGAGGTCACAATGGAATATGTGCCAACAGATGATCAAGTTGTAGAAATATTCACCAAACCTCTTCCTAAGGAATAATTTGAATATTTGAGGTATAAACTGGGAGTGGTTGATCCTAAATCACACCACTATATCTCAATAACAGATCATGTGTTGAGGGGGGGGATCACAAAAAAATTGTTAATCCCTAGAAGAAGAAAGAAAAATAAAATCAGCTATGCATATTTTTGAAAATTTCTAATGAGTTGATTATTTAAAACTCTTGGATAAACACTTTTATTTTATAAAGGGAGAAAAAAATTGGGACAAATAGTGAGAAAGTTGGAGTCTCTTTGCCATTGATGTCAAAGGGGGAAAATTTGCAAATGCCCTCTATGAAAGCTTTATGTTTATGAAAGAAGGAGAGAAAAATGTGTCCACGGTCTGTTTAGGCTAATGTTCCATTTCTTAATGGTGAGAAAGATTGATATTAGCATCTTTAACTCATGTTCCTTAGATGACAATGCAAGTACAACTAATGTAAGAGAAGGAGCAGAGAATGTATTACAAGATCATAACATCTATTTTCCCATCAATTGCAAAGGGGGAGATAATTGGCAATATGAATGTCATTGATGACAAAAGGTAGATAGTTAGAACTATGGATGTCATTGATGTCAGGATAATCAATCACAAACCATATTGATGTAGAGAAGAACAAGTTTTATAATTTCATAAGCTGAAATATTATCATACAAAGTTGTCATGATTTTATAGAGACTATTTCTAAATGCTTGTAGAGAAATTAATAGAATATACGTAATGGGTTTTCTCAATAGCATCTCATATATATGGTTTTTAGGTTCAAATGAAGATAAATGACCCTAGAAATGATTTATCTTTAATATCAACCATTACTTGGGTTTTTCAACAAAATGTTAATGTTTTTTAGTCATGGAAATCATAGGAATTTATATTTTTATGTTGATTAGAAATAGATAGGAACCAGTCACTTAAGTTATAAATTGAAACTTTCTCATCATTGTGTGAATGGCCCCTTAAACATAGTAATTACCTATTGGGAGTAGTGATTAAAGACAATAAATTTCCTAAGTCCTCAACTTAATATTTGTCTAAGATTGATCAATGGTTAGTGATAATTCATATGTTTGAGATCTAACTAGGCACAATAAACTTAATATATCAATGGTAACTGAGAGTGAACACACTATCACCAAGTGTCACAAGTGTGAGGACTGATAATGTGTAGAAGTCACGTGAGAGGGCCAACTGTCATAAGTGCATGGACTAATAGTAAAGTGATTAAAACAAATTTTATAGTGCCAATTGTCACAAGTGAGGAGACTAAAACAAAGATCTAATAGTGAGTGCATGATTGTGCAATGAATATCAAAAAAGCATGTGGAGTCAAAGAGGTCAAAGTATTTGATGTATAAAAAGATAAAGATCAAGCTAGATCGATGGTGCTATTTGTTTCAAAGCATCAATAAGCTATGAGAATAAATCAAGTACTCTATGTTTAGTGATAAATAGAGGAAAAGTCTATGCTACTTTTGAGTATCTAATGAAAAGTGGGAGCTCAGATCAAAAGATAAATGGATGAAATTTAAATTTGAAATGTTGATGTTTGGAACCTCATAGATATCTAAAAAAGCATGTCATCCTATTACATCTTGATCTAACAATTCCATTTTAAAGTTGGGATAATTAAATGAGCATCATATGATCATGGAATGAAACTTAAGATCAATGGTTAGTATTTGAAAATATATTTATCTCAAGGATCAAGTGATAGAACATAAATGAATGATGCATTATACAACACAAATAATCATATAGATAATTTTTATCTATCTTAATTGTTTAATATGACATGTGCATAAAGACTAGATCTTGATATATGCTAAATATAGTAAAATACAAAGATTTATGGTGGTGGTGCATGAATTCAAGAAGAATGAAAGTTCAAATAGCATGATGTGTTAATGACTAAGTATGGAAATAGGGAAGGTGTGAGACCTAAATCGATGAATATATACATCATCTAGGAAATACACTAAAAGTGTTGGGGAAAAAGAGTTAAATTGAGAGAGAGAGAGAGAGAGAGAGAGAGAGAGAGAGAGAGAGAGAGAGAGAGAGAGAGAGAGTAGTATATAACAGGTCTATAATAAATAACTAGATACGTTTTAGAATCAATCTTATAATCTAGAGTTATAGCTCCATAATAGATCTGAATGCTAAGTGCCACCAAAAGAGATGAGTTGGTGCTCAACTAAGGAGTACACTATTTAGAGTAGGTACTCTTAAATAAGGGGATTGGTGTCTCCTTAGTGTTGTCTCCTTTAAACATTACAATCAGTGAGGATTTGATTTTGAGGTGTGATTAGAATAGAAAATTCTAGAGGATATTTTCATTATGGTTTTTCCCATGTTCGATTTTCCATGCACATGGTGTTGTCTCTATTTCTATGTGTGATCTATGCATATATAGCTTTAATTTGTATTACATCATAAAAGGACTAGTTTTAATCAATCTATCGCTTCACTCACCCTTTAAGTAGATAGTTGTTTTACAACACATTCTAATGAGCTATGGATGCTGACTTCATAGGGGTAATTAACAAGTTCATAGCTATGTATCAAGCTGAAATTATTGTATACTCCAAAAATGGAGAATAACATTTAGAACACCTAGCGAAAGTGTTGATTAGATGTAGGGAGTTTGGAATTTCACTTAATCCTAAGAAATATAACTTTAGATTACAAAAATCCAAGTTAATGAGACATATATTTTCCAAGGATGTTATCATGATTGACCCTGAGAGGATAGAAACCATTGGCAAAGTGACTATCCCACAATCGAAGAAAGAAATTCAGTCCTTCTTTGGACAAATCAATTTAATAAGGAGTTTTCTGTCTAATTTTTTAGATATTACTCTACCTAATACTTATATGTTGAAGAAGAACCAAACCATCAAGTTTGGGAAGAAAGTCATAAAATCATTTATTGATATCAAAGGAGATTTAAATTCTACCACTATTTTAGGTAGCCTTGGTTACAATAAGGTATTTTAGATATTATCTTTTGTGTCATTTAATATTGTTGCTACTATCTTATTGAAAAGGAATGAGGATGGTAATGAGAAACCCAAACCTTTTTTAGGAAAGCTATGCAAGGTCTTAAGCTAAATTATACTATCATGGAAATAAAAGACTTCTCTATCTTGAAGGATGTTAAAATGTTCAAGATTTATATTTTGAATTCAAAAATTGTTTCTTACATCCTACATACAATGGTTAAGGACATCTTAACCTAGATTGAAGTATCTAGTTAGAGATGTAGGTGGGTCAAAAAGTTACAATAGTATGACATGGATATTTATATCACCAATTTAGTGCGAGTGACGGGTCTAGCCAAACTCATGGCTAAAACCAATTTGTAATTTGTTAAGGTAAACATTGTTTTTTACAATGTTGATTTTTTGAGTCACATTGGCATATCTCAATGGTATAAAGACATTGTTTACTAATTGAAAATTTTGAATTATCGCTTGACTTGTAAAAAAATAAAAGGAGAAATCTTTATCTTATTTCCAAAAAATACCTCTTGATTAAAAATGGACTAGAATGGAAGAATCTATATGGGGTTCTCCTAAGATGCATGGTAGAAGAACAAATTGTTGACCTAATTGAAGACTTCCATAGTGGAGTATGTGATGGCCATATTTAACCTAAACTTATATATAATTTTTTTTTTTTGAGATGGATATTAGTGGCCATCACTATTCAATGATGTTGCTTAGAAAATCAAAAAATGTAAGAAATTTCATTGCTTTGCAAGAAAGATGAAAGATTTGGGTTCTCTTCCCTTACAACCTGTGATAATTGAAGGCTCATTTAAAGAATGTGGAATGGAGTTAATTCGAGAATTTTTTGATTAGTCAAGAAATGGAGATAGATTAATAATAGTTACAACTCATTACTTCATAAAATGGGTTTAAGCGGTCCCTAGAAAGAAGGCTACACACTAGGTAATTATGGATTTTTTTCTAAATTAGATTATTCATAGATTTGTTGTGCATATTAAGGTAATTGTTGATAATTCCATTAATTTCAAAGATAATCCTTAAGTATCACTATGAAAAGAGTATAGGATCAAATTGACCTATTATTCTAATTATAACACTCAGGGGAATGGGCAAGTAGAATCTAGTAACAAAAACTTTTTCAAAATCATTAGACATACTTTGGAAGCAAACAAGAAGTGGGATTAATAGAATTATTTTTCCTTATGTGCTAATAGGATTATGTAAAATCTAACTACAATATTAATCCTTTTTGAGATTGTCTATGGAGCTAAAGCAGTTTTGTCTATGAGTTTGTAGTGTCCAGCTTATTAGTTCATGTAACAATTAGAAGATGATATGAAAAATAATCACTATGAAAGTAGAATGAACCAGATTATTGAGAAAGATGAAATTAAAAGACAAGATCAAAAAATACACTTTAATTTAAAGGAAAATCTGAACTTGATATTCAGTATTAAGGTCACTCCATGAACCTTCTAAGTGGGTGATCCGGTTCTACTTTGGGACAACATAAATGAGGATAAAGACAAGCATGGAAATTTTTATGCTTTATGGATGGGCCCCTACTCAATTGAATACCATATTTTGGAATGCACTTTCTTCTTTAAAAATATAGATGGTGAAATATTAGATCTACCAGTCAATGGTATGTATCTAAAACACTTCCTTGATTGTGTTTGTAGCTTGTGTACAGTGTATAGTTTTGTTGTTTTATTTATTTATTTACCTCTTCTTTGGACCTTTCTTGTATAATTTTTCATTTCATGTTTTTTTTATCTTGTGTTTATTTTCATATCCTCTTGATCTATTTTTATTAGTCTCCCATGTTTTTCTGAGTCTAGATGAGTGTTTGTTGATAAATTACTAAAAATTGACTCTATGGACAAATGGATTGGCACATAGTCCTGTGTTCTATGGTAATTTGCACACCTATAGAGGGTGTACATTCCTAAGTGAGAGCCACTGTTATTGCCCAATATTTCACTAAGTAGCCTTGCCCTTATTGATTTCAAGTCCTACATATGTTTAGCTTATTTCTTATCTGAAAGTGTTCACCCAAGGTCAAGATATCCTATTTTCACGTCAAGTCATAAAAACCCATTTTTGTATTCATTAAAAATACATTGTTCCCTCCCTTACCTCATCTAAACCTTTTAAGGTTTTTGTTTAAATAAAATTTGATAGTTTTTATTCTCTAGACAGATCTACATAGGTGTATAATCTGAGGGGAAATAAAGGATTTGGTTCCATTAGATTTTAAGAAATAACCTCATGACCTGAAGTTGAGCCAACTACACCTAGTTCATTTTATTATGATAAATATTTAGGTAGGGATGGTATTGATAGTTTAACTAATGAGGAGGATATAAATCCACCCAAGGCTATTAATACTCTTTCTAAACTATGGTTAAGATAAAAAATTCCTAGTTATTAGCTATGGTCATTGGGCTTCGTAGAACAAATTTGCATCCAATGAAATAAAGGGATAAATGCATGGAACATTTTAAAAATGACATGTAAATATTATCCCCATGCCATGTTATCCATGCCTATGTGGAATAAAATCAAAGGAACAAAAATACTGTTGAATTTGAAAAACCAAGTAGAGGACTTTATGTCCTATGTGAAAGTAATAAGTTAAAAAAAATAGGGATTTAAAATTAGCAATGGTGACTTAGAAGGTAACAAAAAATGTAAAAACAAAAAATCCAACCAAACATGAAAGACATGAACCTACATGGACTTACACAATACTTAGCTCCATGCCCTTAGGGATTTTCTACATGGACAATTATATAATAAAAGACATTTTTTTTTTAATGTGGAAAATGTGTGGTAAATTGGTAGGGTTCCAATTATTCAAATTTAATTTTGAAAATTACAAATGTGTTTAGTATTTCCACTGAAGGTGTCAGATTGAAGAAGAAATTACAAAATAGGGGGTCGAAGTCCATGGGAATGGAAAGAAAAAGTCGATGGCAAAAATGGGAAGTTGAAGTGAAATTTGTACTTAGGAAATTACAAATTATAATTTTCATTACAACTTGTAGATCCTGTGGAGTATAGAGAATGGAAATGGACATGGTAAAATTTTTAAGCATGAATGAAATTTGACTACCAAACACACAAGGCATGAAAAATAATGACATAAAATGGAAGCCTGTAAGCAATTTTTAATTTCTCCAAATTATAAATTACATGAGAGCCTCTAGATCCCACAAGGCATAATGCAATAAGTGAGAAAGTAAATGAGACAACAAGTACAAGCCTAGATGGTTGGCATAAGGAACATGCTTCAAAATGAGAAATAGTTATGGAAATAATTGCTAACAAAATTGGTAAAGGTCCTTCAAGGGTTTTCAAGCTATTCTAAACTACAAGGGATTTGGTATCTTTGATTATTTATAAGAAGGATTTTAATTCTTTTGTTAGTACTCATGGATAAATTAATGAATTTGTATGACATGATAAATCCTACTTTGGATCTTTGTAGCCCTCCTATCACTTGGATGATGGAGTTCATGTTTTCACATGCTATTTGGGTTGTTGGTCAAGCATTAGTGGCTCATATTCTTCCAAATTTTCATTAAGAAGTCCTAATGTGGCTTTAATATGTTCTTTTGGTATAGAATTAGAAGGATGATTAATTTTATATATAATAAGGTGATAATATCCCCATGATGAGTGAAGTTTAATACTCTAAGTACAATGGTAAACACTGGCTTTCCACTTACTCTGGCAGGTAAAATGTTTTCATGATCTCCCTTTCCAGACCTCAAATCAAGAGATGTAATATATAAATTAGTTTCATGTTAAAATATGATAGGTTACATATTTTGTGGGCCATTATTATTAACCTTTTATTTTTTGAACATATTAGAAATTACATGTAATGCTACAATAGTGAAAATGACATTTGGTGTCATTATAATCTTTTTGATCATCTATTCAAGGTATGAGGATGATTTTTATAGAAATGGATCAGCTCAATAGTTGTATAAATCACTGTGTCTAAATTAAGTTTTATTATATCATGAAAGGTAATGGGATTGGTTAACCTACATGCCCACCATGCAAGGTTTTAGTAAAAGATGGAGCATAAGATTTTTAAAATAATGGAATTGTATTAATTTAAAGTTCAAGGTACTAGTTGGAGGGCATGTATATAGATGTTAAGTCTTGATAACCCCTATGATAGAATAAGTTGTTAAAGATACAATAAAGATGACAAGGAAAGACTTGGTTTTTGGTAAAGTCTGTTACAGGGTGCTTTCCTAGAGTAGGAATGGAGTTGGGTGAAAATTTAGAAAATCTAAAAAAAATTCAAGTTCTAAGAATTGTAAAAGAGACCCCCAAACTCCCTAGGACTTTTTAATGGGAAGAACAATTTGTAAAATTCAAGTTTTCAAAGTGCATGTAGGAATTAGGTTCAACTCTTCCAATCCCTCCAATCAAAGCAAGGGAAGTAAAATCCAAGTCAAGAGGATTTTCATTGAGATCTTGAGAGGAAATGAAATTTTGTAATTTTTCTTTGTGTAAATTGCAAATTGCATTTGGAGTTTTGGATTAACTTAGGTAACTTTCAAAGGGAGATCTAACTATGAATTTTAATTTTACAATTTTATAAATTTGTAATTTGTAAGTTTTAGTTCTAAAAATTGTAATTATCCAAATTGTAATTTGGAAATTGTAAAACCACTATTGGGACCCATATTTCCCCACAATAAAGAAAAAGTACAAATTTGCAAAAGTGACCATCATTCTCCCAGAATGTCAAAAAAGAGGAAAATAATGACTTTATGCCTTAAAAAATGTGGAGACAACCCTAAAAACCAAAATTGAAAAAATAAAAAACAAGTGTAAAATGTAAAATGTTGAAAATAAGTTAAGAGCCAAAAAGTAAAAAGGTGAAATGACCTATGTTTTTGTATTTTCTTTTGCTTTACTTTTTCAAGAACCTCCATGGAAGAATATTATAGGTTCTGAAAATCCAATGTAGGCCACTTCAAATAATATCACTCTAGCATACATGGGTCAATTGTGTTCAAATACAATCATTGCAAGCCATGGTTGTTCTTTGGCATGCATAAGGGAAGGGGCAGCTATCAAGAAAGTTATAACTATGCAAGTGAGTGATAAATGGGTATCTCTAGGTAGTTGTATAGTATGATAATGTTTTTTGGCACTACACCATGAATATTCTCCTTCCATCTCATTTGAAGGCATCTCTTACCAAGAAATCAAAGGATGTGCTCCAAATCTTCATAATTTTTTGTAGAGGCAGTTAAAGGAATCATTTTTGATGCAAATTGATTAAGATTCCATTTGTGTCAAAGGATTTTTTCCATCTAGGAGAATATTTTTAGGAATTTAGGATGTTGACTTCAAATTCAAAAGTTTCAAAATACAACCCCATTCTTAGATTATAAAAAGAAGGGTGAAATGCTTAAATATAGGGATTTTCCTATATTATAGGTTATTGTTGGTTCTTCATTTCATCTTAAGTCTATGTCATTAAAATATTTTAGATTAGATAGTATGTGTAAATATTATCTCTCTTGTTAAGTTACTTATAACTATATAGCCATTAAAAAAATTTGAGAGCATTTGTATTATCTCTCCCTTGTCCAACATGGAAAAATCTCAAAATGCTTATCCCTATTGAAACATTTACAAATAGTGATGTATGTAATATTTATTTTAAAACTTAAATAAAATATTCATGTTCTTTACTATTTCCTACTAATAAAATATAAAAATGTGTTTTCCAAAATTTGTTGATTGGATTTTTAGGTTTATGTTCATCACTGGTTATCATTTTGTGCATAGATCTAGGTTATAAACCCTTTCTACATTTTAGTTTGAAAATATGTTGTTGAATGACTTTTAGGTCACCCTAAGTTTATAGATTTGACATGGAAATGTGTTTGAAAGTTTAGTTTGAATGTATGTTCTAGTCTTTCAAGGATAATTTGTTATTTCCCATTAGGTTACTTATAAGTTTGTGCTATTATTTAAAAAGTGATTTTGTCATTAATGTTGAAAGATACCCTACTATTTGAAAACCACTAGCACACCACCACTCTTCATATTTACCTAACTATCCTACCTTGTCCTACACTTCAAATAGTACATCCTCTACATATCTTAAGTGTTATTTACCTTACAGATATATAAATTTTTGCCTATATAACATGTGTTTTTGTTTTGTGATTTACAATCTAGTATTTCAATCTTTTGTTTGACCTCCTATTATTTAAAATTATTTATAATTAAGGTTTCACACACTTTCCCATCTATCTTTAGTATCTTGTATATGGCCTAAAGTATTTGTTCATCTTATGTGATAACCCTTCCTAGGTGGAGTGAATGATTTTGGTTATGCCCTACTCATATTTTTGCCTCTTTTTGATAAAAACCCCCATGGAGGTTGAATGGAAAAATATTTCCATGTGATAAATATACCCCTTAGGTCCTCTCACCTTAGTTCAGGTAGATCCAAAAGTAGAAGGGAGTTAACCATACCCACATCGATACCTCTCAGTCATTTTCTACAT
>JARHVA010006035.1:430000-522500 GCA_037957365.1 Torreya grandis
GATGTATTTAAGTAAGTTTTAAATTATTTAATGGAAAATAAGATCTATGTAAAACTTTATAAGTGAAATTATTAATTTAAATACTTATGACACGTCATTTAAATTAAAATATATTATTTTTTATTAATAGAACGTTAAGACCATTATGGAGTGTCTAGTTTATAGAAATGTCTCTAAAAGCTATAGTTTTATGGAACTTGTAGGTTAATATAAAAGATTGATTGATAAATTATAATGGATGAGATCCCCAATAGTAGATATGTAGATAAAATTCAAAAATTTCACATGAACTTAGTTTGAATAATATTTACAAAAGCTTAAGGATTTTATGATAAAAACCAACATTTTAGTAGTGTGAGATGGATAAAGATTTATTTGTTAACATAGATTCATAGTTATAAGGACAAGGTGGATTATTAATTCAATAATTATGAGTCATTTTTTAAGAATCGAGTTAGCTTAAATATAAAGAGTTTAATCTTATAAATAATTATTTAGAAATTAATGTAATAGTGAATGCATTACAAATGTGGCATGACTACCTTGTAGGCCAAAATTTTCTGCTCATAACTCACCATGTGAGCTTGAAACCTATATTCACTCAACCTAATTTGAATGATATATAAAATAATATGAGATATATATTTATCTTAGTATGATTTTGATATTGCAGTCATAAGATGAAAACAAAATAAAGTGGTGGATGCACTCAAAATAAGGATACGCTTGAATTCCATGTTAGTTGAATAAGAAATACTAAGTCATATTTTAGAGCTTAAAAGGTAGGATGTTGTGTATAATATAGTGACCACAATACTTTAAAAAAAACTAATCCATGCTTAGACCCAAGCATGGTGATTATTATATGGAAGATGGTAGACTTTTACTATATCAAGATCGTATCTGTGTGCCTAGCACTGAAGAGGTGAATATTCATATATTATTTGAAGAACAACAATCCTTTTATTCCACTCATCCTAGGGAAAATTAAATTTATGAAATTCGACAGGGTTTTTATTATTGACCAATAATTAAGATAAAAGTGGTGATGTATGTTGCTCAATGATTATGAAGTTAACAAGTGTAATCTAAACATAGATATCCAACTAGATTGTTATACCTTCATGACATCACTAAATTGAAATAGAATGTGGTGTCTATGCATTTACTCATTTGGTTACCTGTTACTTAATGGAGACACAAATCCATACTGGTAATTATTAAAAAAATAAATAAATTTTCACATTTCTTTCCAACCAAGACACCTATGAGGCATAACTTATAGCCATGTTTTATGTGGATTAGATTATTCATTTACATGGTGTTTCACTTAAAAATATTTTTAATAAGGATTCATTACATAATTCAGTCTTTTTAGACCACATTTATGGAATCTCTTGGTAAAAAAATTGAATTTTATTACATCATACCATCCTCAAACTAATGGTAAAATTTAGAGATTTTATTAGGACCTAGAATACATGTTATAGATATATGAGCCAATAGGACCAATACGATAACTATCTATATTCATTATTAATTTATAATAGTAAGAGATACAATAGCACCATTAATGGGAATCCCTATGAATCACTATATGGATGACCTTAAACAACTATATTAAGTTAGTACAATCTCAAGGACCATTTTCATATTCATCATGATATTATAAAAGAGATAGAATAGAAGGGTGTGTAGATTTTACAATGCCTCAATGATCCACAAGATTGATAGAATAAATATGCGAATTCACATAGGATAGATAAAATGTTTTTTGGTAGGAGAGTCAGTGTTCTTAGGAGTAACACCATGAAATAATGTATGATGGATTTGTAGTAGGACTAGATTATCACCATGGTGTGTAAGACCATTTTAAGTTTAGATCAAATTAGCCTAGTTTATTTTTAACTTGCTTCACCACATAAAAATTTTATGATGCCTAATGTTTTTCATTTTTATGTGTTAATAAAGTATGTGTTTGACATGTGATTGATTTATATTCTCTATCCATATATGAATATTTTTTCAAGATGGATCCCTTTAGATTTTTTAACTAATAATTTATTTGACTTTAACACTAAAACTTTGATCAAGTGAAGGTCCAATCGAATAAATACATCTAAAGTTTAATCACTTGGGAAGATATTTATTAAATTCAATATCTTTGTCCTCATATTTTATGCAAAAAATTTGAGACAATGTTTATTTAAGAAGGGGGTAGAGTATGTCCCCACTTTAAGACCCTTATTTTATGAGCATGGACCCACCCTCTTGTTTATTATTGTATCATAGACATATCCACTTTGTTTTATTTTCATAAAGAAAACTCTATATATGAATCCATTAATTGTTATATTCTAAGCCACAAATGTCCACACATATAATTTTATGTGCTTATGAGATAATAATTTTGTTTGAGAACTTTAGTTATTTTTTAGATATTATATTTTCCTTTACCATGATAATGTTTTATTTATATCATTTTATTGAAAATAAAATGTCAAGATGGACTATAATCTTACTTATCTAGTCTATTTATTATTAGGATTAGGGATGTATGTTGTTATACCATAGAGATATTGTGATGTATCTATTTTTTGTTAAAATGATAGGAAAAGAAAGTTAAATTTATATTGATTTTAACATGAGCTGGGATGGGATTTACACATTGTCATTTTAGGTATTTATTGAGTTTAAACAACACAATAAAAGATCCAACAACAAATATACATCTTGTATACAATAACATATACTACATTGTGATATGTTAGGTAGTTGGTAAGTTGAAATTAATATAAAATTTATAGGTTAAATTTTAATGTACTTAAACACATGGTCATACATAAGGAAGAGTGAAAAAAAAAGGACATATGAAGGGTGAATATGCCAAAAATGAGAGGGCAATGCATTTGATAAAATAAATAAAAATTAATGGACTTTGATGCGAATGAGAAATATAGATTTTCATCAAGTAGGAATAAAACCACATGATCACATACATAATAATAAATGGAAATGCTGAAGATTTAAAGAAAGATTTGTCAAAATTTGTGACCAAGCGAAGAATTAAAGATTCCCCATTATATTTATTTTCCTTGGATTAGAGAGAGTAGATTGAGATCTTTGATGTAATTGACAAAAATAGAAGGACACGGAAGTAAAATTATGCACATAATTTTAAAATAAAAAATATATATGTAATGATAAGAAATAGGGATAAATTAATAATTATCTTCAGGAAGGATATAAAAATAAAATGGAACTATTCAAGGGAGGGATTCAGTAATAACATTATAGTGGAAAAAGATAAGAGATTGAAAAAGAGAATCATAACATTATATTTTTGTGAAAAAGGTAACATCCCAAGAACTGTTTGAATAAGCGTTAATCATGTTTATGATTTTTATATAGGAAAAAAAATGTTTATTTGTTATGTGCCTTATGACTATGTATTGTTGAATTTCATTATTCATGGATGAAATTTATTATATGATATTTAATATGATCTTTATTACCAATAATCAATTTTTTTGGATTTACGCTTATTTAAAATAATCATTAGACAATATTATTATTATTATTATTATTATTATTATTATTATCATCATCATCATCATCATCATCATCATCATCATCATCATCATCATCATCATCATCATCATCATCATCATCATCATCATCATCATCATCATCATCATCATCATCATCATCATCATCATCATCATCATCATCATCATCATCATCATCATCATCATCATCATCATCATCATCATCATCATCATTATTATTATTATTATTATTATTATTATTATTATTATTATTATGTCCATTCCTTATGATTTCTTTAGGTTGGTTAAGGGAGGATAAGAATAAGGCTTGAATATAGTATTTTTCATTGGGTTCACCATGTATTCTTTACTATGTAGCATCGAAGTCAACACTAACATCTGGGACATGTGGTTAAGTCTTAGACTAGTGTTTTTGGGGAACATTGTAATCTATAGGGTGGGATATCTCCACCAAGCACAACCTAGTTATTATTTTTCATATGCTAGATAGCTTGACAATGATTAAATCTCAAGTTGTTGTGGGTTTGGGGACCTTATTTTTATTATGATAACTTTTAATCTTTAAAATTTGTTGGATTTATTATGGTTCAAATTGAACAATATTTAAATGGTTACATTTTGTCTAATGGAATATGATCCCTTCTATGTTTACCATTTTTAGACCCCTATATTCAACTAGTCATCACAAATAAGATTTTTATAATAAAATTGTAATGTGTCTTAGTATTAGCTCAGTATATAATAATGGGTAAGTAAACAATTGTTTTATTTAAATAATAATATATGTTTCAATCAAAATATTCCTCAATATCCCACTATGTAGAGTATGCACTCATCTTGAGGGTGGTGAGGTGGAACATGGCACCAAATTATATACTCATTCAATGTTTATTCATTTCTGTGTCGAATTCCAATCAATAAAAAAGAATATCTAGTGTTACGGTGCACATGTTCTAATTGTCATTTATGTTCTTATAAGACCAAGAAATAAAATATTAACTTTCATTGGTTTCTATTTATGTAAAGACAATAATCTTAGGGAAAAATGTATCACATTGCGTTGGCTAATACATAGTAGTTTTAATGTATGTTTACATTACTAAAACATATGAGTGTCTTCAAATGTGCATGATAATATACCTCGAGTATATAATGCCTTTGAATGTATATAGGAAATTAATATTCGATTGTTGCTGAGTCAAAATAATAAAAGACCTAAAGCATGTTGTCATTATTACTTTTATTGAACATTTTGCAAAATAAATAGTGCATTTTAATATCATATTTAGAAGAAAAGGCTCTTTGAACTGATCCTTTGGTGTTTCAATATTATAACTAAAATAATTTTCACTTAAAGGGTTGACTAAACCATATTGATAGCTTTAATCATGCACATGAATGAATCTTAAGTCTCTTTAAGTATGAAGCCCTAGATTATCAATGAATCTTAGTCTCTTTAATTATGACGTCCTAGCTTATTAGTAAGATAGTCAATATTTTTGTTTTGATATTAGTTGTGTTTATAGTGTAGTAATAATACTATGTTTCTGAATTAGTTGTGTAATAAATTTATTTTCTGGAAAAAAAACACAATTGATTTCAAATGAACACTATTTATTATTACATTAAAAAATTAATCCAAAAAAAAAACCTACAACCCTTTACTGAGCATGCTATAAAATATATTAACATCAACAAGGGTTAAATTATCAACGATATAAAATTCTTAAAATGGTGTCACGATCCAAACATTCTCCGGTGTTTTGTTACCATTACCAACAACCTTAAAATTAAAATATATGACCATCTCTTTCGTAAAACTAGATTTTTTATTCTTGAAGAGATAATCAAGAAATGTAGATGCGATTTAGATGTTATCATGAAGGAAATATTTGTTATCCACTTTGAGTTGGTTAAAATATTTAAAAAGTAATCTATGGTACAAAATAGAACTGTACTCAGCTATGAATATGCAGTGAAATTGATTCAGGTTTTTTTTATTAATTTATGAAAATAGTCTGAGACTAGAAGCGCCGTTACAAGTAACATGTTTTCAAATAGCTTTTTCTAGCCACCTCAGTCTTCTATATTTGTCATCCATCCACATCAATTTTCAGAGCAATGCCTAAACAATAACAAGTTAAATAGCGGAAACGATAATTCATACATTTCTATTAGATTAGGGAGGGAAACTACCTCTGATATTCACATTAGAAGATTTGAAAATCTTCACATTACAAAGAGGAATAAGCTTACTCACCTATCGTTCGTAAAAAAGTGCACAAACAACAATATTAATCTGGAATTTGCCAAAGTGTAGCACATACTTAAAAATCACCATAGTCCAGATGTATTCTACAAGATGAGCGTGATGTTTGTTCTTGACCAGCAAAGGGGTCAACGTGTAGCAGTGAAAAGGATTGATTTGGAGTTATTAAAGCTACACATGAAGATGGGGAACTCGCTAGATATGGCCACGTCGAGCCATTGGGATAATAATGCAGCTAAAAGATCATAATTTATTTCTTTTGAAATAGTTTAAAAGAACTTTAAAAAAATGGAAAAGTTGTTACTTGAGAAGTCTACTCTTGGGTTGTGCCAACAACATCATAAATCCTGCTTGGCTAGTGGTTTATCGATCCAATGTTGAATTGGATGCTCCTGCCAAAAGATTATTGGACAAAGGTCTGAACTTTGCAGTAGCGCCAAGGAGAATTCCGATAGAAGATATTATTTGTGGAATAGGAGATGGTATAAAACAATTAACGGAGAGATAAACAGAAGAGATCAGGCAGGACTATGCGTGGACATTGCATAGGGCCAAACATTTGAAGGATAACATTAGCCAAGGTAAAAACCAGTCATTCAAAAATCTTAATGAAAATAAGGAGATTTACGTTTTCAAAGCTTAAACGGGACGAGAAACGGTGATTATGAATAATGCAGATTGCATTGACGAAATGTTTGATCATCTGAATAATAGTGGATGCTATAAGAAACTTGATTGAAATCCTTTGGACCGTGTTATGAAAGTGGTAATAATAGTTATTAAATAATCTTCACTCGATGAATAAACTTAAAAGAAGCTCGTCGATCACGGCCAAGTCATTCTAAGAATCTATGGGGTTTTCACAATTAACGAACTGGCAACCCACGAAGTCCTATAGTTGACATAATCGGTTAACCTATCTATAAATTGGCTATGTTTGTAGCTAACATGTTAAATCCACTAATGGGAAGATGGATTTATACATTAAGGACTCAGCCTTGTTTGTTGAGAAGAATAAAAACTAACATTTAAATCGATGATATTTTATGCTAATTCTTGATGTAGTATCAATATTTACAATGATACCCATTCAAGAGGCAATCAAAGTTATTGAAGATTTAATGCATCCAGAAATTGGAAAGTTAGTGTGTGCGTACCTAAAATAAACATTTTTTTAGTTTTTAAGTAAATATTTATGAACAAACTTCTAGTGTGGCTATGGGATCTCCCATTTCACCAATCGCAACTAATCTATTTTTGGATAATTTTCAATAAAAAGAACTCAATTAAGCACATCTAAAAATTATTAAGTGGATAAGGTTTGTGGATGATACCTAAGTGATTTGGAGACAAGTGATGGAAGAACTTGATAAGTTTGTGGAACAACTTAATAACCTGTCAAGCTATATAAAATTTATTATGGAGTTCAACTAAAATGAATCCATTAAGTTCTTAGATATTATGTGATTAAAAAATAAGATGGTTTATTATCACATAAAGTCTTTAGGAAGAAAAAGCATAGTGACCAATATCTAAAAGCAAATTCCCATCACCATTTAAGTTAAAAAGTGGGTGTTATAAAGACTCTAATAACTAAAGCTTTGAAGATTTCAGATTTTGACTACCTTGAACAAGAAAAGGAGCATTTATGTCATGTTTTTGAGAGCAATGGATATTCCACATTATAAATCAATAATGATTTTACAAAAGTGGAGTGAAATCAAGGTTGAAGTCAAATGCTAACAAATAAATATTACATAGGAAAATAAAAGGTGTTTTTACCTTACATCCAAGGAGTTAAGGATAAAAATTATAAACATTTGAAGAAAAATAATATACAATACACATTTATCATCTTTGGATAGCAATGAAAAACTCTGTAATTATGTGAATAATCCCATTGACACAAATTCGCTTAAAGGAGTTCATGAAATATCACGTGATTATGGTAAATCATACATTTGTGAACTAGGTAGATCATTTGGTGTAAGAATTAAAGATAATTTGATAGACCTTATGCATAGTAAAACTCATAAATTAGAATTTGTAGAGTAATACCATGCTACAGAACATCCTATTAACTTCCTCAACTGAAAATTCTTTGTAAGAATGGACAACTAGTCTAAAATAAAATTAAAGGAGGCTGCTAAAATCACTAAAAATAATAAATTTTTAAATCAAGATGATGGCTTATTACTTAATTGGACATGGTTTCCATTAATCAATAATGGTTAGTCAACTTCAATGGACTATTTAAACATTTTTATGTGTTTATGCTATTCAATTAGGTTTTTTCTTATTGACATCACATTTGTGTTAAGGATGAACCTAACTGGTGGCTGAAAACATTTACAACAATATGGAACTAATCTGAGCATCTCCAATTAGTAACTCCAAAATAATTACTTTTTTATTACATAAACCAACATTGTAATGGAATGCATTGGACCTAATGAGTTTAAATGGAATAAAAATATAATGTTTTCAACCTCTCTTCCGTGACATTAGAAGATTCCACCCTTGATTTATTTATAATAGGATTAGAATTTTCCATAATTCCTCCAAATATTCCATATAAGAATTTTATGGTTAGTATAGAGAGTGAAATAAAGAATCTACATTTACATGAAAAATAAATCAAACAAATATTGTTTTGCTACTCTTTTTTAAGGTGACAACCTAAGAATAACATGAAAAAGAATAAGAACTTGGGATTAAATGACTCAATGATAATAGAAAAATTATCATCTTAAAATACACTAAAGGAAATAGAATAGTATTTATGGATATGGACTCTTGCATTGATAAAATAAGATCACATGTTAAGAAAAGTTTTATCCATAAGATTATGCAAAAATACCCTATAAAAATGTAATTAGAGCTATTGTAAACTTGATTGAAATGTTCTCCCTAAACAATGACCTTTGAAAATAAATCGAGTCTCAAAAAGTTGTCATGTTCCAAATATATTTCCTGCCTAAAATTTACAAACCAATAAATCCCATATGACCTATTTCAAATGATATTAGAGCTGTAACATATGATCTTGGAAGTTACTTAGTACAATAATTAAGAACCATTCATGGGAAACACTCCTTGTTTCATGAAAGAATCTCAAGATTTTTCTATATTATACCCAACACTGAACTCAATGATAACAACATTTTAGTAATTTTTGATGTCATTTATCTCTTCACAAAAATAATATTAAATGAATCCTTAGAAGTTATTAGATAAGTCATTGATGACGAAACTCTTAAATTAGTTGAATTTTTTCTCGAATATACCTATTTCTATTTTTATGTTGATATTTATGAATGAATATAAGGTGTAGGAATGCCATCCACTCTCTCCCATATTACTAATAATTTATTCATGATAATATTTTATTAAATTTCCATTGATTTCTAAACTTTGAAATTTGACTAGTGATATCAATATGTAGATGATACATATGGGAAATGATCCCATGGTGTAAAAATTTGACTAGAATTACTTAGTCACTTAAACTCCTTATCTAAGCATATCAAGTTGACAATGGAGGTTTTGGATAAACATTATCTAATGTTTCTTGATGTCCTTATTGTATGAAGAGATGATGTTACATTATTGAAATAAGTTTATAACAAGAAAAATAATACAATTAATTAAAAGAGATTTGATTCCCATCACCACCAATATCAAAAAATGATGGTTACAAAGACTTTTTATATAATATCCACATAATCTCTAATCCTTAACACTTAATAATTTAATAGAGACATCTACAAAAGGATTTTTAAAAAATCTATTTAAAAGATGGCATATCAGGAAATAATTTGATCAATTAAAAATATGCTATGGTAACTATATTATAGCACACAATGAGAAGGTAAGAAAGCTTACCTTCCATATGATAAATTTACCTCATAGAAATTAATACTAATCATTATGGTAAATGGCATCAAAACATAATTCAAACTAATTAAAACCATTAGGATATCCCAAAGAAGTGTAAAGGATCCTTGAGAACCTAGGCTTAACAAATGGATTTATGGGATACAATGCTCATGTAGTATTGCCTATATTAATGAGACCAATAGATATTTAAAACAAGGTATAAATAACATGCTCAAGATATATATAGAGGAAATATTGACAGATCAATGTTCACAAATCATGAATTAAAAACAAAACATTTTATGTGTTTAGATGATGCAAGAGTATTAGATTAAGAAGGTGTTTGTAAAGATAGAAATATCATATAAGTCATAAACATTGAAAAGACACCTCGTAACCTTCACAAAGATGATGAATTAAAAATGACTCATTCTTGGAAAGATCTTATATACAAGCCCACCAATTCTTATTTCCTGGTGTAATCCATATCCTTTTTGTTTGCATTTATATTATTGTTGTTATCATTTTTATTATTCTTGTTGTTTAAATTATTTATAAATTAATGTTACATTTTATTAATTTTTGATTTAATTTTATCAATTACAAATTTTCATTGAATTTATTTTTACTTAAATTTATTTATTTTTATCTTTAGTATTTTATTTATTATTATTTTTATTTTAATTTATATTTATATTTATTATTATTTTATTTTGTATTCTATTTCATGTATTTCAATTTTAATTTATTTTATATATTTTAATTTTTCTTTTCTTTACGTATCTTGTTTCTTTCTTTTTCATTTTCTCTTTTCTCTGGTATGCCAGCATTCTCAACTCCCTATTTAATATTTTGTTTTAATCACATGTAATATTTAGGATATTTATGTATATTCTTCAAGTTAAATCATTGGATTCAATCTTCACTTCCCTAAATATTTATTTATTACTAATATTTGAAACGTCATAAGTAAAATTTATTACACAAATAATTCTAGAAGAACATTATTTAACATAGTCAAAAGTTTTTTTTTTTTTTTTACCTTATATTATTATTATTATTATTATTATTATTATTATTATTATTATTATTATTATTATATATTATTATTATCCAGAAGTCATTTATATATGAGAAATAATTAACTCTTTACAAGCAAAATGAAATGTTCTTTGTTTCTATTCTACTTAATTTTATATCTCTAAGAATTATGTCTAATACAAGTCAAGATAGAGGTTGAACAATCCACTCTATGGGGTATTTCATTTTAAATTGTTATATTTTTTGAGATCAAACATATATTTTAATGTTTTTTCTTCCTCTAATTTTTTTAATATTCTATGATTGTTTCCTTACCCAAATTTGTTGACTCAACCCGGTCTGTTATTAAATGACATCATGTTAAAAATTGTATATATGAGCTTGGGGTAATAATGTTTCAGATTGAGACTAAGTAATTTTAGGGTAGGCCATTATCTTATTATCTACAAAATATTCTTTAGAAATCACCATAGTCATTTAGACTATGATTCAGTTTTAAGATGTTCACATTACATTAGACTTAGGTAGGTGAACTGAGGGTCACCTTAGTCATTTAACTTAATATTTTTAACTCAACAAATTAGATTTTATGTATATAAGCCCTTTGGGATTAAAACTAGGTGGATTATCTTGGTTGCCTCACAATGTCATAGTCTTGGGATAGACATGAAATCCCTTATCAAAGTTATAAGGACATAATATCATGATAGGTGGTGATCCATGTGTAACTCCCTATAGGTACTAAAATATTTTTTTATTTAAGTTAAATGGTAGGTTCTTTTTTAACTAGGGACCCAGTATCCTAGAACTAAGTCAAAAAATAAAGATGACACCACTCCAGCTAAATATAAAAATATTCTTAGTAACAAAAGACTTAATAAAAACATCCAAAGAACAATGAGAAATAAGCAATAAAAATGGCCTCAAATGCCAAGATTTAAAATAAACATTTTTGCCTAAATAGCAAAAATAGAAAAAAATGACTATCTAAGAATCTCTTATGAGATTCTCTTTGTTGGATCTAAGAGACATAGTCAAGGGTTTCAAACCTTATTTACCGTTGCCTTTATTTTCATGATTAATTATTTTTCATTCTCCTTACTCATAAAGATTTGGTAATATGGGAATGGAGACATCTAGAAAATCCATTTGACTCTATATTTTCACTAAGTCAAACACTCCTGGTCTTTCTGAAGGAGATTGGGCTAATGGACCTAATATATACTCTCATTTACATTAGTATTCCTAAGTAACACCTAAAATCCCTCCTCCATGATCCTTTCCTCGCTACAAAATGTTTAATTTTGATGTTTTTTCTCCTCTTATTCCAAGTAGATCTATGAATTTGATCCTTCATTATCATTTATCTTATTCTCTATAGTTGGCATTGTATTATGTTCAATTTTTGAATTCTCCACCCTCATACCATACTCTTTAATTTGAAACATGGGCAATCATTCACAAGATGTGTTATTTTAAAAAATATTCTACACCTAAAAGGGATATCTTCAATACAAGGGGTTGCATTCATTTTTTCTCCCCCACACACAATTCTAATTAACAAGCTAATTATTTAGGAAACAAAAACATAAACTAAAATACAGGCATATGTGGAATGTCCCTTAATATCAGTCAATTTATCAATATCCAAAAAATTATGTATTGTATTTGCAATGGCTGAAAACATCAAATTATCCCAAAACTAGAAACGAAGATTTAGAATCCTTATCCAAATTTGATTAAAATTAAAATTTTTCATTATAGGCATTGAAATTTGGATAATAGGGTTTTATCAGTAAATTGTGGTTGTCCCATCTCCAAACCATGTCATTAGAAACAACCATTTTTTTGCTATGGAATTAGAAAAAAATATCTATAAGAGGGTTGAATCTATATATTACCTTCCACCCTATATTTCCATCAAGTTGATATCCACTCACATAAAACTGGTAAAGTTAGCCATAACCCTTCTAACATACATATCAATCCCTACATAGATAGCCATTCTTCACTTGTAAAAATAAAATCCATCTCTACTTTGTCAAACTAAATAATAGGTGTATCCTTAGCTGTAATCATAGGAGATATTTTACATCTTCTCAGAGCCTCAACATAAGATCTTCCACTTGTTATTTTTAGATTTCTAGGTTTTGATTGTGTCTTTATCTCTATTAACATTGGATATACATTCCCCTATTTACATCCTTATATTGAATATGTTAGATCAACCAAACATTAATTATTCTATGTATTAAATCTTGAGCAACCTAAAATCTTAACTGTATGCATCATATTTATCTCCATTTATCAGGGTATATATGGGGACCTCATTTTTTTTCCTTGCCATTCATAGTTACTCCAAAAATAGGGCCAACATCATACTTATCCCCTAAGACCTCTACCAGAGCCCTTTAATTTTGACTCTCCATCTCAACCTTCAGACTTGAACATGTAACGGTTTGACCCTTTACCCCTATGTTTTACCTTATAACCAATATTCCTCCACACTCATCTACTTTACTTTCCCTACTTCCATTAAATCGCACCCGTTCAGATCTCTAATAGTTCCATTCTCTAGACCTGAAGTGATGCCACTGCTAACTAATGTAGATTTCATATCATTCTTTGATGTTGTTTTACCTACATTCTCTAGGCTTGAAGTCTCAACCACCATCATTTCTAGAATAGGTTTTCACTACTGAATCATATTGATTAGGTTTGAAAATTGTTATTACATTTTTTAGGGGAGAATAGGTACTAAAATATTATTTTACATGACATAATAATATTTAATACTTGATAAATATTACGTAGATAAATAATTCATTTTAAGACCTTCCCTCTATGGAAAGACTCTTGTTCACCATTTCATTGTGCCTAATTAATTATCCTATATTCTAACAATAACACTATGACAAAAAGGCCACATGTATCTTATAGTATACATAAAACATGATTTTCATCCTGAACAAAATGTTATAACTCCTCAACAAATTTTTATCCTGTAGCATAATAAAATCCATATTAGAGCATTAGTGTCAACACTAGTATCCCCAAAATGAAGTTAGTGTCCCTACCTTCCAAATGGTTAATTTTTTAATATTTAGATATGTATAGTTCAATATATTCATCGTATTTAACCCTCTC
Source organism: Torreya grandis (assembly GCA_037957365.1). Lineage (NCBI taxonomy): Eukaryota > Viridiplantae > Streptophyta > Pinopsida > Cupressales > Taxaceae > Torreya > Torreya grandis. The sequence continues at coordinate 443,906 of JARHVA010006035.1, forward strand.
ATGAGATTATTTCAAAATGTGTGGTATAATACACATCAAATGTCATTCATTATGAATTTATAGAGTATCTCTCAATCTCATAATACATTACTAAAAATCATTTGTAAAACCTATTTATACCACCTTATTCTTCCCTATTTCTAAATTAGTCATAGAAATAATCCTATTATAGGTTTTAACTCTTCAAATAAACATTCCATGAGTATTAACTATCAATTTACAAGATAAATCACTATATACACTCACATGTAGTAGACTCCATATTTTTCACACACTAACCGATCTCAGGGGAGAACTACATTGGTCTGAGTCCATCTTAGAGTATATGGAATGTAGGTAACACTCACTAATAGAGGGGTATTTTAGGTCTAGTGGAATTCACATGAGAGGATGAAACCATGTTTTTGAAGGTGACATACCCTAATCGGAGGACATATAGTTTTAATAAAAGGATTAATTTTGAGAAAATTTACCTCTGATCTTAAATAATAAATTACAAGGAAAAAACAAACCTAAATAGATGAAACTAAATGTTTTCAAAATGGATATGTATTTTTGGCTTAATAAAGATGTTGAGGTCAATATATAATCATTAAAATTAGTTTATATAGTTTGATGGTGGTTTCTAAACAAATAGAAAGATAATTTTAATAACCTAATAAATCATTATAAATCATCAGACTGAATTAATTTTTACCTTTTATTATCATATATTCTTGCACATCATTGCATAAGTTATGTATTTTTTTTACTTTGTATTATTTCTATTAGAATACTATTTGGGATTATAATTTAATATATTAAGCATATTCTTATAATTTAGTATATTCATCATAGTATTGTAAAATTTAAAGTAGATTTTTCCATTTTGATTAGGCTATTCTCATACCCTTAACTCAAAAAAGTTCATACATTTTTGTGAAGCTACAATAAAATAAATCTAAAATAAGTGATTTAAAGATTATACAAATGGATAAAAATATTTTAATTAGGTTTCTAAAGGAAATTATTAGAAACAATATTATCAAAGCATCTCCTCTAGATCTTCCAAGGAGATCAAATACTGTCATGTGTATCATAAAATGCATGGGAATCATACATATTAATGTTTGGAATTAGAAGAAAATACCATGTACAATTAACTTATTTACCTTATTCATATATCTTCTACAATGTGAGTGCAAATATAACTGTCATAGGCATAAAAGGATAATTTTGAGTAAAAATAGTTAAAATTAAAAAATTAGAGCAAGAAAATATTCAAAAGGAATAATTAGAAAAAACTAAAGATTCAAAATGAAAAAATAGAGCTCATAAAGATTTTAAAGACACAAGTAAGGTTTCCCTAAAAAAATCCTTTTGTAAAATTGTGTCAAATCAGTTTTAAAATTGAGAAGAATCAGTTTAGAAGATGAATAATTTTAAAGGTGAATCAATGATGAACAAATGGTGAATGTATCTCAGTGGAAGTAATTAGTGGTCACTATAAATTATCTTATAAAGTATCCATATGTGCATTTACATACATGTGGAGATGAGTGTATCCATATTTAGACAAACATCTGTAATATAGGTGCTAACTAGTTTCATAGTTATAAGATGCATGGCTATACACTGCTGATAGGTCAACATATAGGTGATAGGTAGGTAGATGTATGGGAATGTATTGAGTCATATACATATACAGATGACCGATTACATATGTATATGCCCATATACGTATACACATAACCATCTACATATAAAATCAGACATCTACATATACAATCACCCATCTACATATATAATCAATCGACAACATATGCAGTCAATCATCTATATATGCAGTCAGCCATATACATATATAGTTAGTCATATTTATATATAGAAAACCATATAAATTAACATGTGTCATGATTATTTATATTCTCAGGACCCTAATAATTTATATACACCTAAAAAGGAACCCTCATAGTTTATTTTTTACTTTACAACCCACATCTTCTAAGCACTACATCCTTGCGGTAAATTTACTTCAAATTCCTACCTAGGCATATTTATAAGTTTCAAATTAGATTAAAATTCTTAGCACTAAAATAATGTCTTCACACTTCCCAGAGCTCATCTGTAGTAGTATCTATAGACCCAAAAACCTAATACAAAAATTTCATGTGTACATCAATTCTAAAACATCTCGACCAAGAAAATACATATAGATTTTGGGTTATAAAGTGTAATTTATATGGAATTATTTAAATTCCCCTATACAAAATAAATACTTAATTTATAAACCTTTGATTATCAACCTTTGTTATTACCTCATCTTTTTTCAAATTAATCATAAACTCACGTTCTAAGGTGTTTCAGATAAATCCTGATGACATGCATGTATTAAAAGGACAAATAAATAAAAACTTAACCTAATATCTGTTAGTATTTCACTAATAAATGAAAAAAAATATTTGGAGTCTCATTATGGATAGAAACTAGATGTTATGTTCTTTTTTATTTTATAGTTCATCAATTTTATAGACTAGTTTTAACATCTTACAAATTCTCTTAATGTTTTTTATTTAAATTTTTATATCCACACAAATTTGTAACAAAAATGTGCTTAAATTTGAATTTTATAAAAATCCTATTCCTGTCAACATGATCAAATTATTTCAAGCCAGATTAGTGTTATAGGGAAGAGCATTAGACATTCCATTTTAGGCTATTTTATATATCCTATACACTCTCGGTGGTTAGTAATTTTATTAGTGTGCATACATTTGAAATAGAATTAATAATGATTTACTTTTCTTTTAGTCAAAATGAAAATTATATATTTTCATGTATAAATTTAATAATTCAATTCTACCCTAAGGCTTTTTAACAGTTGGCTAGCATAACTATTTCAATTGCTCTACATGAAAATATGGTTGTGACTTCACTATTGATTCCAAATTAAGAGGGAATTTTACAAAATTTTAATTTATTATAATTATTTTTAAATGATTATACAATCTATTTATACCTATTATTATATTTATATCATAAAAAAAAATATATCAAACCATTGCCAAATTTATAGTGGTAATCAGAGGTCATTAGCCCACTGAGGTGTCTTCTTAAAATAAGACAAGAGGAATAAATTATACCTCCATAGCTTATTAGACATAAACTCATGATAATTTTGAAGGATCCTAAACATTTTTCCTCAGCCTCTCATGTTTATAGTATATGTCACTCTAATCCTTTATAATACTATTTCAGAAAATGATTAATTTAATTTTATATTATTTTAATATTTTATATTTATAACATCATAATCTATAACACAAAATACTCCAAGTTCTAAAATTTAGTTTCCACAAAATTATGTTAAATGTAAAGTTTTAGATACACAATTTAAAATTAATGTTCTATTTTTGGTATATGTTAAATTAATATGTAATTTATTTTATTTAACATTTTTTTTTTTGTGATTGTCTTGTCTATTTCATCGGTACTATTCCAATAATGTTAAATTTTACACCATCATAGAAACATTTATAATTTAATAAATTAAACATAGGCACTCTATATTTAGTAACTTCCAATTTTCAAACATTTCCTCTAGGTGGTCTCCATAGTGCAACAAGAATCATATTTCTTTGGGAAATAAATATTTATGATGAGTTTTTATGGATCATTAATGACACCCAAATGCCTCATTTTAATCCTCATGAAATTATAAATTGATATCAATTGGATTCTATAGATGCAAAGAGTTTACATCAAGATTTTGTATATGCCTCTCTACCTAGTTGTTATGTTGTTTCTCTTACTGATTAAATTCTATAGTCTAATGATCAACGTATTTTTTTCCATTGAATACTTTATTGGAAGATAATTGTAAGGCATTTATTATTTATGTTAATATCGATAACCTTGATTATTTGATAACATGGGAATATTAGGATAATCTTTTTACTCATGAAATAAATGCTAGTTTTCATAACGACACATAACATGATCAATTATTTTCCTTGGTTAAACATTATCCTATGAAAATTTATGTTTTATTAGATACATTAACGTTAAAAATATATTTATTGATAAGGATGTAGATATAATGTTAAATAGTATTGAAAATATAAATGTATAAGCCCAAAAATACTAAAATAAATGGGCAAAAAATAAAAGTCTTACTGCAATTGTAGATACAAAAAAAGAAAAAGTAGTGGTATGTTTTATGACTTATTTCACAATTAAAATTTGATTTATAGTCTTTTTTAATAATTAATATTCTTTTTTCATTTGCATTCAAAATATACAAATTTGAAGAATCATCTTCATCTCCTTCATGTATGTTTTAAAAATGCACACAAAAGTTTAACTGTAACCATTTCACTCAAGTAAATGCTTCTACCAATGAATAAACAAAATAATACTATGAAGAAAATAATTAAGGAGAACAAATTGGATCCTAGGGTTTGGTTTAAACATGAGGCTAAAGCAGAACACGTATTTATTTTAGTAGGTTATGCTTCTAGAGAAGAATGGGTAAATATTAGTAATATAAATAGTGAAACATGATGATCATATGGAGTTAGGTATCCTAGAAGGCAACATGACTACTAGACAAGAATAAGGCCAAAAAAGCATAAATTCTTTGATACAACAAATTCAGATAAATGCCTAAGTTAATGAGAATCAATGAGTTTTCCAGTTGGCATTGTATTTATATTTTTCAAATATTGAAATATAAGTTATTGATCCTAAAAATAGTGATTGTAATTAAACTCATATATAATATTAAATATATAATTTATATTTGTGGATTCCTATGTATATGTATTCAAAATCTACATCTATACTTTCATTTGAAATGGTTAGATGATTCAAAAATTAATATCTAAAAATAAATCAATAAAGGTATTCATAAACTTCATAATTGATAATTGAGACTACAACATTGCATAAATTCCCAATCTTAAAAATGTAGAAGATCAACCAAAAACTAATATTATTTTTATTCTAATAGGGTATTCACGTGTTGATAGTAATTAGAGATAATAATGAAAGAGTTAGATACTATTTTAACCTATTCTAAAAGACCAAGTTAATGGTGACATTTTAATGCACTTTATAGATGTAGAAAATTGATATCATAAGAAAATAAGTGGTAAATTAGATTAAATCATCTCAGCATCATTCTTTGAATTAAACAAAAAAATAGAAAATATTATTTTGTAAACATATGCCATATACATATATCATAAATGTATCATGAATATGAGTTTAATTTAAATATATTTATAATACATTCCAAACTAAAACTTTGGTAGCTAATATAGTCCTTTTAAATCGTGTTCTTCGTATTTGACATTCATATATACCATCTAAGAGGTATTTTAGTAACTATTTTGATCGTATTAGTGACTCTTATTTCACTAATAGAAATCCAAATTGAAAGAAATCATTCATAAAAAAAAACATCCATGAGATAATGTGAAACATACAACCTCAAAAATGTTTCAATATTTATGTCCAATTTATTTTGAAGTTTTGATTGAATAAAAGACAATGCACTAAATACCCTTTCATCTTCCATGGACTCTAGAATTATTATTTGGTACAATTAATATAATAAAAAATATTTGTTGATATTTTCTTGCAGAATACCATAGGGATACATTATTCTCCGAACCCTTGTATTAGCACCACTTTGTGTTGGTTCATTTAAGCACCAAAATTGATCAAACATTATATGACCATAATGCATTGATTAGAACATCAGTAAATAATCTTAAAAAATATATTTAACTTCAACTTTATTCATCTGTACAAACTTATTGAAATGATTAATGATAATACCCATGTATTTTAAAAATAAATTACTTGTTTTGTCTTCATCCTCGATGTTGTTCTAAAATATTGTATTCATCACTACCATGGATTCAAAAAACTTGTCCATTTTAAAATGATCTTGAATTAAATCCAACAAGCTTTGTGTGATGTTTATCAATCTCATTCATGTCACATATATGACACTATCATATAAAACCCATGTTATAGGGACTTCTTCCATTTTTACTCCAGCCAAATCGAATCATTTTTGGGAAGTTTGTACTAGTATCTCCTTTCCATGAAAAAAATTAAAAAGATGATAAAAAATATTGAATTTAAAATATTTTTTATGGTCCTTATTACATAATAATATTTGCCTATTTTTATATATTGGTCCCTTAAAATTTTCTTGAGATTATTATACAATATGAGGTGACTGACAAACCCATTTTTCTAATTATATGAAGTAAAAAATATGAATGGATCTCTCTTGTGCATGTTTCATAAAACATTGTATTTATTTTAGCATGGGAAAAATACCAAACAATTTTAGTAGAGCTTACAAATCTATCAACCATTACAACAAATGTTTTGCCTTGTCAAATTCCTTCTAGTACTTAAATGTAAAACCTATTAGCGATGGATATTCTTCATGTAGGCTCATACATGGAGATCCATGTTGTATCAACATATTTTTTAAAAAAAATTCACATTAAAAACATTAATTTTTAATTTATAAAAATCTATAAACATCTTTGGATTATTTGACATGTATGTGTGTAGGTCACAGATAAGCTCCTCCACTTTTATGACATTTTTAAATATGCTAAAAATTTTATAATAAATATTAATTATATTTGTCATGCAATGAATTGGAATCATATGTGGGGAAACTATTTTTATAGGTGAACACATATACAAGATCTGTTTCATTACATTAATGATGTACCATGAACACAGACACACATTAACTTGGTATCTATATCATAATAATCCATCCCAGCTATATCTATCAGATTATAAAAACCCATTTTATAAAGATTCTTAGTATTACATTTTTATACCATTTTTTGAATAAATAATAGGAGAGATTTCCTTGAATGCTTCTCAAATGTATAATAATACATTCAAAACCATGATGCATTGTCAACTATTTTTATCTCATCAATAGATAGTGAGATAAACCATTCTACTTTTACTTTTTCTCTCAAAACCTCCTTTTCAATGATTGTGAGACATTTCACCATTTCCTAAGAATTTCCATTTGACCAGTGTGATTGTTCAATGTGATGAAATTCATTATTCTAAATAAAACTTTCTCATATAAAAAATCAGAGATTGGTTTGCCTCTTTTAATAAAGTGATATATTATGGAGAACTATATATTGTTTATATTTAGATTGGACTAAACAACTTTTATGAATTGAGCTATAATTCTCACTCTTTTCTCAATTAGGTGTTGTTATTAGTTATAATTATTTTCATATGTGTTTCATAACATTGATGCATGTATTCTTTTATAAATTTCCATCTCACTATTATTTTAGTTTTTCCATCTTTTGTCTTTTACTAAGACTCATATTTTGCCACAATGTTTCTCAATTATGTCCATATTGAGTTACATTTTTTGGTCTTTTAAAACTTTATAATTAAATATTATATATATTTACTTTTCATTGGAGTATCGATAGCATTTTTTAGCTCCACAAATTCAATGAATGGATATTTTGTTTCCCATTTGAACTGAAATCGCCTTTTAATTATTCATTTACTTCTCTCATTTCATATAGATTTATTTATTGTTGTTTTCAACTAAATTTTATATTGGTTGAGAAAAAATCTCATTTGCTATTTTGTACGCATCATTGACATCCACGATGATGTACTCAAGTATCATTTTCATTGAATTTAGTAAGGGCATTTTATATCTAGGGATCTCTTCCACTAAAAGCATATCTTTAAAAGGATTATAAGTGGGTTTTGCATGAAAAATGGTTTTGGACCATATAGTTATTATTGAAACTTAATACAAAATTAAATAAATAACAATACATCAAATCATTTAATATTTAATACTAGTTTTGGAATTCCATACCTAGGTACATCTTCTAATGGAGGCATATATTTAAATGGATTATTTATGAGTTATTTATGAAAAAGTTGTAGACTTTTTAGTTATTATTAAAAATTAATAAAAATGTGAAAATTAAAAAAAATATAATAAAAAATTGAAGATTTAATACCTATGTTTGGCATTTCATACCCAAGTACATTTTCCAGTTCAGGCATGTCTTCAAGTTCATAAGGGTTATTGATGGCTTCTACATGTGAAATGGTTAGATCCTATAATTATTACTGAATCTTAAAAGGGAAGCATAAATGAAAACCATGTTCATTAATATATGACTAACTGCACACGTAGATGATCATCTTCATATACAGGCAACTACATACACATGTAGACCACCACATACATATGCAGATGAATATGTGCATATGAAAACCATTATTTGCATATGCAATCTACCATTTGCATCCACTTATAATTGAATCCAAATGTAGAATGCCATTTGCATTTATGGGTGCTGATCTACATATGTAGGTAGCCATTTGTATATGCATGTGGTCACTTGTATATACATATGGTCACCTTCAGATGTAAGTGGTTGTGTGTGTACAAGTATAGAAGATAACCATAATGGGAAAGTGCAAATAAATAATTTGATATTTAATACCTATGTTTTGTGTCTAGATAAAATAAGATAATACATTAATATATTTTGTGATTTTCCTACCTTCTTAATATTCCCCATAGAAGTCATCAAAGTAGGCAATACAAATGTTTGATAGTAAATGTAGATGCTTGCCAATGAATGCAGATGCTTTCCAATAAACATATATTTTTTAATTTTGTCACTTATCAAATATAATCTTGATATAAAAACTCTACCTTAACCATTAGCAAAGAGAGAAAAGGATTTTGATATAGTACTAACTATATAGAGTGGTGAATTTACCGATATTGACTTTCAATATACTGGTGAAATATATGTATATGAAAAAATTTATTTTTAAAAGTAGGCAAGATGATCCTTAAAAATAATTTATATCCAATAATTTAGGTGATTCTCCATTGTTGACTAACCCACAAAATTGCCAAATGTCAATTTCTAAAACTGAAACATTTGTTAATTACCAAAAAATTTCCACTAAAAGAGGTGCAAGTAGAGAAAAAAATAGTACAAAAGGAACAAGATGAAAAACAACAATTAAAAAAGGCATAATTTTTATATAAAATGAAAATCAATGACTACAAAACCTACAACATAGAAAAATAATTTATTAAAAGATAATTTATAAAATCAATTTTAAGGTAAGCAAGAAAGCATACTTAAAAAGGTTTTCTAATAAAAGAGGTAAAAAACTAAGACACTTAAAAAATTTTAAGTTTCAAATTTGGTACCAAAGCAGGAAATTATAAGCCTTGCCTCATATCAGGACCCTTTCTCTTGAGTTGCTCACATAGATGGTAGGGAGTTTATAGATATCAATGTTATGGACTATCAAGATAAAATGGTTGCTCTATGTGACTTCATATCTTTCTTGGAAATAATTATCAACAAGTAGATCTATCTAATATAACTAAAATAAGTGTGGGATCAATTAAGTTAAGATTTCAGTTTATTCAAAAGAATGTTCTCATACTTTTTATGTTATTTATAATCTAAGTACATACAATGTTGTGCTTGTAAAATCATGACCACACTCAATAAGAACAATATTTAAAAAAAAAACATTGGTTGCCTATCATTTTATTATGAATGTAAGGTCACATCCTTTTCCAAATAAGGAATATCTTTAGAATAAAAATATAGAAAGGAAGTCACACCTTTAGATATTATACAAACATATATATGTGATGAATATAAATGACACGATACATATTGTAAAAGAGGAACAAAAATTTTACAACCACAGTATAGAGCAATTCATTATATGGATGTTAATTTTTTGATGAATGTATCTAAGTTTAAATTACAAAAGTTCATGACAACATGAAAGATAAGGATATTTTCTAATAACCTTATTTCAATTGTTGGATCTCCTAAGATTAGTTCATCTGTTGATTGACATGTTCTTCATGCTAGGGAGATAGATTTTGAAATCTCAATAGAATATTATGATTTAATGACGGAAACGTACTTTAAAAAATTGATGACCTTCATCATAAATTTTTTACTAATTATTGCAGTGATCCAATGCAATAAGTTTGAGGAGCTTCAAATAAAGTTACTAAATTTATTATTGATGTTATTTATGCTACACTAGATGATTGAGAAAAGTCATTCTCTAAGTTTTGATTTAGGGCATAGTATTCCTTATTAGCATATCTATGGAAGGATGGCAAATGTGGATGGTTCATATCATACTCTATATAATGCTTCTTCTCTTGTAAGTGTTCCTTTGCTCAAGGATTGTTTTGGTGGATCCCTTCCCAAGTGGTCAAGGAACGTTTTTGAATAGAGTGACAAAAAACATTACTAAAGTGTAGTCTATTATGGTACATTATGAAGTTAATACAAAGAGAAGGGCGAAAAAAATTGTGTTGATGATTAAAATGTTCATAACTTTAATGTATAGATGTGACTTGAGATAATTTCTCGTAATGTACATGAATTCAACTCAATGGCCTTATGCAACCATGTTGATAATAGTGAGAGACATGATGTGTGATCTTTGTAGATCTATTTAAGTTAGCATGCACAAATTATTAGAAAAATAGGTTACTAAAAATAGAATATTATAAAAAATGGCAAGTTACTAAACTTGACATAACTAAATTGGTTAACCTTAGAAATTTTAAAATATAGATATTTTTAACAGTTTTCAAAATTTTCTATTTTTAATAGTTTTCCAAACCTTTTATTTTTAATAGCATGTTATTTTTAATAAAATTCTTTTTTTAGTAACATTTAATGTCAAATGAGGATGGTTCATATAGTACTCTATATAATGCTTCTTCTCTTGTAAGTGCTCCGTTGCTCAAGCATTGTTATGGTGGATCCCTTCCCAAGTGGTTAAGGAACGTTATTGAATAGAGTGACATAAAACATTAGTAAAGTGTAGTCTATTATGCTACATTATGAGGTTAATACAAAGAGAAGGGCAGAAAAAATTGATTTGACAATTAAAATTTTCATTACTTTAATGCATAGATGTGACTTGAGATATTTTCTCATAATGCACATGAATTCGACTCAATGACCTTAAACAACCATGTTGATAATAGTAAGAGACATGATGTGTGATCTCTGTATATACATTCAAGTTAGCATGCAAAAATTATTAAAAAAGTAGGTTACTAAAAATAGAATATTAAAAAAAATGGCAGGTTACAAAACTTGACATAACTATATTGGTTAACCTTAGAAATTTTAAAACATAGATATCTTTTACAGTTTTCAAAATTTTCTATTTTCAACAGTTTTCGAAACCTTTGATTTTAAACATCATGTTATTTTAAATAAAATTCTATTTTTAGTAACATGTGAGTTTTAATTACCTCCCTTTTTATAAATTTTGCATTGTAGTTTTGATGGAACTTTAGAGTTTGAGAGCACCCGTATCAATAGGGAGTTGAGAAAAGAGTTGTTTATGAAGCCTAAGGGCGAAAGAACATTCTTATATATCTTGATAAGGTGAACATTCTTATATACTCTCTTAGAAAGGAATTAATCTTGACTTTCCTTTGTAATGGTGCATGTCCATTGTAGATATATACCACTCTTAACATAAAAATATATATTGTCCTCATTAAAACATTGAACATATATGTAAAGTTTGAATGAGAAAATAGATTCGATAAGTTCTAATTTTATTGCACGTATATTGAGAACACTGATATACTTTGTCATATATAAGCCAACAAAATTGAAAATAGTCTCTTTGGAAGACATTAAAACAAAATTCAAGCCAACTCTACAAATCTAATGAGCCATAGCTTCAAATAAAACCCACCATGTGTTGCATGGAAAAATAAACAATTATAGCAAACATTTCACATGGCTGAGGAGTTAGTTCTCTGTTATACGTTTGTTCCCTAATAAAAAGGAAACAAATGAAGAATTAAGTCCCAAGATGACTAAAATTATGCTATAAACATTGTTACAAATTATCGATGTCCATCTTGACTACTTCATAAGCTGACAGTCACATTCCATAGCAAGCCCCATAATTTTGTATTTAATTCAAAATATGATTGCAACATGTTGACAAAATGAACCCAAAAGATAATGTTAGATTTATTATCAGAATTGAAACAATCAAAAATTGCAACACAATGAATAATGAACACAACAAGATAAATCTGATTTACTCTTTAGAAGTCTGCTCTATCTTATAAATTATACTTATGATTGAATATATGTATATCTTGAACAATGAGTATTCGTTATATATACAAGTGAGAGGAAAGAGACACATCTCTTCAATCTCCCTATTTGCAAAGAGACACATCACTTCAATTTCCCTGTCAGCCTCCAACAAAAGTCCAAGATGTTAGTCTAGAAGTGAGAGCCTGAAGCTACTCCTCCAACATCAACACTCCCTCTCAGCTAGGGAGGATACTTCTAGCTAGATAAGACATATCACCTCATCGTGATGTCAACCATAATGGATGACATCCATCATGGCTCTCTTAGAGTGTGGAATCAAGGGATTTCACCTCAAACTTCTCTCATAGATAAGAACTCGTTATCAAGGGATTTCACCTTAAATTTATCTCATAAAGGAGAACTTGTTATCAAGGGATTTCACCTCAAACATATCTCACAGAGAAGAATTTGTTATCAATGGATTTTACCTCAAAATTCTCTCATAGAGAAGAACTCGTTATCAAGGGATTATTGATACTGAGACTCTTTCTCGGTTAAGGTTGTATTCTCCACTATACCAACCTTATCTTGAAAGTACACAAACTTTAACTTGGAGACAGGCTTGGTGAGAATGTCTATCATGTACTCATTAGTGCTGATATACCTCAACTCAATAGCTTTACTCAATACCATATCTCTGATATAATGGTATTTGATCTAAACATGCTTGGTTCTATCATGAAACACTGGATTGACAAAAATCTTCACACAACTCTGGTTATCACAATGAATGATTGTAGGCTCCATTGATTATTCAAACAATCCTACAAGGAGCTTACGAATCCATACTACTTATTGAGCTACGATACAAGATGTAATATACTCTACCTCTACTATACTTAATGCTATAGATGACTATTTCCTGCTACACCAAGAAATCATAGCAGATCCCAAACTGAAGAAACATCTAGAGGTGCTCTTTCGATTAGAGACACATCCTGCCCAATCAGAATCAATATATCCATGCAGTTTCAAGTCTACACTAGAAGAATATCTCAAGCCATATCCAACTATGCTACACAAGTATCTTAGGATATTCTTCACTGCAACTAGATGTATTTTTCTTGGTTCACATATGAACTGACTAAGTGCATTCACTGCATAGCAAATATCTGGTCTAGTATTAACTAGATACATCAATGAACTAGTCATTTGTCTTTACATCCTAGGATCCACCAGATTTGAACTAGATATAACCTCTTTTAACTTCAAAAAATTTGACTCCATCGATGTAGACATCAATTTTCAATTTATCATACCAAATCTCTTCAATATGTCAATAGAATACTTCCCTTCACTTATAATGATCTCATCTAGTTTCTGCCATACTTCTAAACCAAGGAAGTAATTTAAGAGATCAAGATCCTTCATTTCAAATTCTGAAGCTAACTCCTTACATTTGAAAATGAGGTGATCTTCTCTAGTAATAAGAAGGTCATCAACATAGAAAACCAAGATTAATGTGTTGCCATCAATTAGCTTGAAGTATAGGTTTGAATCAGCATCATTTTTGGAGAAATCCAAGCTCATCAAGTATCGATAAATTCTTTCGTACCAAGCATGAGGAGCTTGCTTAAGGCTGTAAAAAGCCTTCTTCATCTTGCAAACATGAGACTCCTTCCCATGAACCTCGAAACCATCACGTTTCTCAATATATACCTCTTCCTCGATTACACCATTTAGAAATGATGTCTTAACATCCATTTGGTGTAATTTCCATCATTTAAATGTTGCAATAGTAATGATGGTTCTAATGGATGTATAATGAGCAACTGGAGCAAAGGTTTACTCATAATATACTCCATCTTTCTCAGAGAATCCTCTAGCCACAAACCTAGCCTTGTACTTATCAATGCCTCCATCAGTTGTATGCTTGATTTTGAAGAGCCACTTAGAAGAAACAATAGATTTTCCTTCAAGTCTACGTATGATATCCCAAACATCATTCTTGAGGATGGATTGATACTCTTCAGCCATAGCATCTCTCCATACTTGTTGACTAGTAGCTTCCTTAACACTAGAAGGCTCAGACTCAATAATTTGACTCATTAATAACACATAATTTAAGAACTTATGAGGTCTCTTTCTTTCTCTAAGAGATCTTCGAGGAGCTGTATATTTTCCTGCCTCTTGCATGTTTTCTTGAGTCTACTGAGGCCTTTTCCATACTATAACAATGTCACTAGGTCCATCAGTTGGTGCCAAAGGCTTAACTAGAACTTCATCTTCTTTTGAATCAAAAACCTCCCTCTGAATTTTAGGAGTATGGTCAACTTCCATATCCTGAGGAGACTCTTGGTCATCATTATCTATCTCCATATGAATGCTCTTATATCTTTTGAATGCAACATCCTCTTCAAATGTAACATCCCTACTGATCTCAATCAACTTCTGACCTAGAATGTAAATTCTATAGGCTTTTGAAGTTTTATTATAGCTTACAAATATTCCCTTCTTACCAAAGGGATTCAACTTAGTCCTTTTATCTTCTGGTATGTGAAAATATACTGGACAACCAAAGATCCTCATTTTACTTACTTCCGACTTCACCCTTGTGAAAGCTTCTTCGGGAGTCATGTTCTCTAAAATGCGGTGAGGGCTTCTATTCTAAACATAAACAACTATCTTAGATGCTTCAGCCCAAAGGAAGATTTGTAGATCTTGGTCATGAATCATAACTTTGGCAACTTCTACAATAGATCTGTTCTTCCTTTTTACAACACCATTCTATTCAGGGTTGTAAGGAACACAAAACTCCATCTTAATCCCCATTTCAATGCAAAAGTTATGGAATTCATCAGAGGTATACTCCCCTCTATTGTCAGATCTCAAAACATTGATCCTCTTCCCAGATAAGTTTTCTACCTGAGCTTTAAACTCTTTGAACCTCTCAAGTATTTCATTAGATTCTTTAGATTTCAAGAAATAAATACAAGCCTTTCTGATGCACAACCTTTGCAGGTACCTTCATGCTCCTGGTTAAATTTTGGAAGACTCGTGACCATCTTCTTCAAGATAGGTAGAGCTCGAAAGTGTAGGTGAGCCAATCTTCTATGCCAAAGATCACACAAGCTTGAAGAATCTTGTACTAATGCCTAAAGTGGACAAGTGATTACCCTATAGAGGATCTCATGTCTAACTCCAATTATTTGAGCAGTTTTGAAGTTGGAATTCTTCATCCACAAAAGAAATTTTCCTTCAGAGAAGGCAACTTGATAACCCTTATCTTCCAAGGCTGAAATGGAAACCATATTTTGTTTGATGCCTGGAACATAGAGGACATCACTTAACCTTAGAGTAATGCCAGATTTTAAGTGGAGAGTAGAGATTCCAATCCCTTTCTCTGAATAGCTAGCATCATCTCCAAT
Source organism: Torreya grandis (assembly GCA_037957365.1). NCBI lineage: Eukaryota > Viridiplantae > Streptophyta > Pinopsida > Cupressales > Taxaceae > Torreya > Torreya grandis. Next base: position 459,504 of record JARHVA010006035.1, read on the forward strand.
GATAACTTGTTCACTAGAATTTCTCTCCATCAAGTTTTATAAATGCTTCTTAAAACCAGTGATGTGTTGAGATGCACCACTATCAATCAACCGAGTGTTGGTGTTGGTAGGTACATTGCTTGATAATGCTGAATAGAACAAATATTCACAGGTTTCCTTTTGAGGAGAGGCATCGTCAATATCTGCAATGGTGGCTTGTTGCTTAGGTCTGGAGGAAAAATGTTTGGCAATGTGACCATACCTGTCACACCTAAAGCATTGGATTTTGGAGAGGTCCCTCTTCTTCTTGAAAGCAGGAGCACCATCAGTTCCATTATCTCTGTTCGTCTTGAAGAATCCTTTCTTCTCATTCTTGCTTTTCTTCTTAAATGATTGATAGGCAAAGACATGAATGTCTTCATTGGTAGAGCTTTGACCAATTCCTCTAGCGACCAATCTAGACTCTTCTTGAATGCAATCTACCCTCAATCGATCAAACTTGGGAAGTTTCAATCTTGCACTGATTCCTGAATGTAGGATTCCCATGATGAAGGAAGGCCATTGAGAGCAAGCATGGTCATGTCTTTATCATCAACTACATGACCAATTGTAGATATCTGATTTCTTAATTCCAAAATCTTCATAAAGTAAGTAATAACTGTTTCTCCTTTTGCCAATTTCACATGATGTAGTTGTTGCTTCAGTACAAGAGCCCGGCTGGTGTTGTTGATTTTGTACATCTCTTCCAAGGTTTTAAACATGTCCCTTGCCGTCTTCAACTTGGAGACATTAGAACAATATGATGTTTAATGGAGTCAACCAATATCTTCTTCGCCTCGATGTCTTTCTTTTTCCACTGCAACTTCTCTTCTTCCTCCAATGGTTCAGGAACTTTGGTTTCTACAAACTCAGCCAAGTCATTTTCTTCTAAGGTGAGCATGAATCTAAACCTCCATGTTGTGAAGTTGGACGCTCCTTCAAGTCTATCCTTAATTTTAAGACTGTTCACCATCTTCACTAAAATAGGGATAGACAAGAGATATAAAGAACAATAGAGAGTATTGCTGCAATGACAAGTCTGATCACGATCTTCTTCAAACCTGGCTCTGATACCATGTTAGATTTATGATCAGAATTGAAATAATCAGAAATTGCAACACAATGAATAACAAACACAACAAGATAAATCTGATTTACTCTTTAGAAGTCTGCTCTGTCTTATAAATTATACTTGTGATTGAATATATCTATATCTTGAACAATGAGGAATCATTATATATACAAGTGAGAGGAAAGAGACACATCTCTTCAATCTCCTTGTTGGCAAAGAGACACATCACTTCAATCTCCCTGTCGGCCTCCACCAAAAGTCCAAGACATTAGGCTGGAAGTGGGAGCCCGAAGCTCCTCCTCCAACATCAACAGATAAGAACTTTTTGGCTTGGCATTCTGCCGCCTTTATTAAAAGATGATCCATTCTCACACCCTTAACCGTAGCAAACAACTAAACAACCATTGGATTGATGGAAATGTGTATGCCGCACCAGATTTGAATTAGTAATTGCAGGAAATGTGATTTTGCCGTTTGCGGCGACATTCATGTATTCTGTGAACAAAATCAAGCTGTCAATGTCTGTGCCATTCCGTCTTCATTATGCGATAATAAATTATTCATCTATTATAAACCTTAAGATATCATCATCGATACGAGCATTAGCAGTCGCTTACAATCCAGTCTTTCGCCGCAGTTATTTGAGAGTTTTGACATTTGAAATGTCCGGGAAAATAATGTAATTCGTTATTTGAGAAGAAATTGCGCCCCGTCTATGTCAAACTCTACACTTATTCTGAAGGTGATATGTCCTGTGTTACAGAATGGGAGATGATGGGTCGGTATCTAGAAACGAAATGACGTTAGAAAATGAATAAAATGCTACGTTAGATGCGCACTTGCATGTGCTTCGACAACGAATGTGATTCCTCCTCACACAAGTTATTGGAAATTAAAAAACGCCTCCGTGTTTTCTCGCCCGTGATTAAATGAAGTGCTACTCACACTCCCCACCATCTCTCTCATACCAAGCTTTGTAGCCATTTTCCGATACCTAGCTCTGTGTTGTGAGATATTAAAAAGATTAAAAGCAAAATGTCTCTAACGAGAATACATCATCTTTCGACCATGGTGGTGGTGGTTATACTTGTGTTTGGCGTGAGAAATGAGTGCTCTGCGAGGTCTTTGATAGACTCCAGCGTGGATCACGTCATATCATTCGGTGCACAGGGTGATGGAGAAACGAATGATACTCAGGTCTTGTTTATCATATAATTTTTTATTTATATTTGCCTATTTCAATGTGTTGAATTACTATGTTTTTGTGGCAATTTGGATGAGAAAGGCGTTTCAGGCAGCAGGGCAGGCAACCTGCGCCAACGATTCAGCTGCACTAAACATTCCAGCTAATTACGGCTTTCTAGTTGGTCCCATCACCTTCTCAGGACCCTACCAATCAAAAATCGTCTTTCAGGTATGAAATTACATTTGCAGTAACATACGCATATGTTTGAATTCAAAAAAAGACGTTCAATGCTCAAGCCAAAGTCAATATCTGACTGCGTATAGCGTTGGTAGGTTGATGGAAATATAATTGCGCCGGTGAATGCTGGAGCATGGTCATCAAATTTGTTGCAGTGGATAAATTTCTCCAAACTCAACGGCATTGTCATTGTCGGTAACGGCGTTATTGACGGACAAGTAGCAGCTTGGTAGAGGCTTTCCCTATACGCTAATTTAAATTTTTATAAACAATGAGAGGTTTATCACTGCCCCTATTTCATTAACAATCAAATTTTGTGTGGGTCAGGAAAGCAACATACCGAACGCGATGCCCACGGTGAGTCATGGCTCAAAAATATGGAGCAAAAGGTTTTCGTTCAGTTTTTACCATAATTTAATAATGGTGCTTCGCAATCGGAAAATAAGCCTTCGCTGTTTTGAGGCAGAGTGCAAAGCACAAAGCCTATAACTAATGGTATTGCCTGGTTGCCATGTATATCTGAGCAGGCATTGAGATTCTAAGGAAGTTATAACGTTAGCATTGACGGCATTACTATTAAAAACAGCCCGCAATGTCAGCTCAAGTTTGATGGTTGCACTCCATTAATTTTGTTGACGTCACAATCTCTTCTCCCGAAAACAACCCAAACACAAACGGTCTTAGTATCCAAATTTGTACTGAAGCAATTGAGCCCTCGTTAAGCATAAATGCCTAATTTGTTCAGCACACTTTGTGTTTTCAAGTGTTCATCAGAGATCAGGTTGAACTCATGTCTGAGCATGTTAAGACCCTTGTTCCAATTGCCCTATCTTAGGTCCATTGATTTAAATTCAAATTACCGGAAGCAATTTTTGCCGGAACGCTTTAAATATGCAATGGACTTAGTTTAAATTTTATACTAATGTTTGATCATGTTTATCCACACGACCAAACCTTAGTCTTAAAAATCGTATTGGTCCCTTTTATTTCCCATAGCCCCTGGCCCTTTTATCTATTTCGTCTAGCTAATGCTCGGTCCCTTTATTATAAACCTAGATCAAAGACTTATCCTAAAGCCTCTATCATAGTTATTTATGTACTAAAAAACTTAGGCTAAGAATTTATACTATATCTTTTATTTCCCCAAGCTCTAACTTAATTACTTTCACCGTTAACTTTGATCCAATCATGTCTGGCCCGACGGATCACAATTAGACGGTGTACATTAAATCGAGGAAAGATGTTTTGATCGAGCATGACGAAAGTGAAAAATTCAATGGGACCCAAGACAAGCATGAATGTGCCAAGCGTCGAGCTCGCAAGGCATGATTAATGTTCTAGCACGATCTCGTCGATCAATGGTATGAGGTAAAACGTATAAATCCTGATCGACGGTGTGTAATAAGTCAGAATTTCAACAAAGCCCTGAGACAATTGAGAAGGTGATAAGTGTTACCATCTTGATGGGCGATCCAAAGACCCAATAGCACGTGACTGAGTCAAAATGTCAATAGACCTGTGGATGGATTTGAGAATGACAAGTGGCACCATCTTCAGTGATTAAGTGGTAGATGAATGGTATGTAGGACCATTTGTGGGTCAATAAGTTAACAAGCTTGCAAGAAAAGGTATAGATGATGTGTGTCATAATTGTATTGATTGGAGCGAAGATCGACCAATGGCATTCGACCTCCAGGATTTTGCTCTGATGATTCATTGTAAAGGTTAAGTTTTGAAAGAGATGAGGTCAAATGGGAAGTTGCCACATCGTGAAAAGACATTACCCTGACAATGACTGACTATGTAGAATGTAGAAAGCTTATAGATTATCTAAGTGGCATGATCTCAATAGTCTTAATAGAGATATAAAGACTTGAAATAAAAGTTAATGTTGAAGGGACATCGAAAGCCCGTAGAACTACCAAGTAGCACACTTGTATTCATCATGAAGATAAAGATCTGATAGTGCTAGTCTTAGGTAGAATTTTCAAATATCTTGACTCAATGATGTGTTGACACGTGTCGTACGGGTAATGGTCACATTTCAAGTTAATCAACAGAGTGACATGGCATTCCCATATACATAGACAACTAACATTGAATATCCATTTGTAAAGGCATATGTAGCTTATAGACCACATGGCCTATAGGTGAGCCATTGTTAAATAAGATCAATGGTCAACATTTGATCTTGGGTTTAAAGGATCAATGGTGCATATTTGATCTAGCTTCAAGCTAGCATGATAACATCACATGTGTTCATATTGACCCTGTAAGTGGCTTAGTCAATTTTAAGCCCCATGAGTCCCTAGTTGGACCTGATGTGGAATGTCAGTGTCAATATGTGGGAAACATTAGCTTAGGAGCTAAAATTGATGTGTCCATCATGGACGAGCAAGAAACCATATTATAGAAGAGAGTCTATGGGACATCATAAAGCATATTTTCTAGAAGGACCATGGATCATTTTTTTCCTTAGCCACAATCAAAGCATTACAATACAATCATCACAAAGTAATGGGCTCTCTTTGGCATGGACAAAAGGAAAGGCAGCTTTATAGGAAGTTTAATTTGTGCTAACAAGTGGTGAAAGACATCTTAAGGTAGATACACATGAGGACAAAGTTTGTTTGGCATCCACCATAAAAGTTCACCTTCTAGATCATGTAAAAGGGCATCTCTAGTCATGAAATCAAAGGGTTTGTTATAAATCTTCATCATTCTTTATAGAGATATTTAGAACAATGATTTTTCTTAAAAATAGATGAAGATTTTAGGCATGACAAGGAATATTTTTCAGTTAGGATCATCTTGGTAGAATTGGGAGGTCTCTTGTGCCACTTTTCAAACTTCAACTTAGAGTCCTAGATTTGAAATGGGTAAAAAATATATAAATAGAGGACTTCTCAATTATTTAAATGCTTATATGTTAATTGTCTTTCATTTTCTCTATGTCTAGGTTCTATAAATAATTTTTGGGGGATCAACTATATGTGTAGATATTATCTCTCTTGCTAAGGTGGGTGGAGTTGTACAACCATTATCAAGATTTGAGAGCATGTTTATGTCTCCCTTGTCAAAAGAGCAAACTCACCATGCTTATCCCATTGGCAACATTTTGAAAAACTAATGTATGTATGTTTTTTTTCAAGTTAATAAAAATGTTTGTGGTTTTTTATTATTTCCCATTGATGAAGTGCAATAATGTGTTGAATGTTTTGCTAACTAGATATTTGGGCTTGTGTTCATTATTGGTTATCATTTTGAGCATAGATCTAGATTATAAACCCTTTATGCATTTTTTTAGGATATATTGATGAATAACTTATTAGGGCACACGAGTCCTATGGATTTGACAGGGAAAAGTGTTTTGAAATTTTAGTTGTAGTATATGCTCTAGGGTTTTAGGGATCATTTTATAGTTCCTATTAACTTGCATTTATGTCTTTTCTACATATTTGCAAAGGATAATGTCATGAATATTGTAAGATACCCTATTTTTTGAAATATCCCCAACACACCACCTCTTTTATATTATCATCTAACTTGTCCTACCTTGTCCTACCTTACAGATAATACACCCTTTGCATACCATTATTGATATTTTCCTTGTAAATGCATAAGACCTTGCTCATATAAGATGTGTTTAAAGTTTATGCTTTAATGACCTAGTACTATAGTTTTCCATGCAACATATGTTGTAAAAAATTCGTTAAATTAAATATTGCAATCATTATACCCATCTATGTTTAGTAGCTTATGTGTGACCTAATGCATATATGCATTTCATGTGATAACCCTTCCTAGGTGGAGTGTATAATTTTGGTTGTTCTCTTATCATATTTGTGTCTCTATATGCCAATAATACCCATGGAGGTTAAATTGTAGAATCACTCTATGTGACCAAACTACTCCATAGGTCCTCTCACCTTGGTTAAGGTAGAGCCAAAAGTAGCAAGGAGATGATGATACCCATTATCAGTGCCTCTCAATAATTTTCTCCACCTGACCCATTCTTGATGCCAAACCTTTCCTCGGATACAATGACATACTATCAGGTTTTTCATCTTTGTTTGCCATTTGCACTCAAGTGTGTAAGGCTAGGTGAAAGAGGTGTACAACTGGGAACCAAAACTCATATGACACTATTATTGAGGACTAAATTGATGTCTATGTCACTTGTGTTACAAGGGACTCTTACATAAAGCTAGAGCTATTGTTTATATTCAAGAATTATTGATATTGCATGTTGGAAGGTGACTTTCACCTTTTCAACATAATTATAGAAATTTCAGTGTCTTTTTTTCCTATCACATTAAGCTTCAACAAGTTTAATTTCATCATGTATCACAATTGTTTATCAACATTATATTCTAGAAGTTTGATTCTAGTGGTGACTCCAATCTTATCATTTCTTTTTAATAAAGATCAGTGCACAGTTTGAATACATATGTTAACTTTTGGCTTTGAGTACTGTGTTGTTTTGAAAGCTAGAGGGCTTGAGATCACCTTTCAAAGGTGACTTATCCAATCAACTTGTCTCATCCCTAAGTATTTATATCAAAGAAGAGGGGGACAAGTTTGGAGTCGGGTTGAAGGGCAGAGTTTAGCTACTAAAGATTGTTCTAACTATTAATATTCCAGTAATCTTAAATATTTTGTTCAACTTTCCATTCTTGAGGATTTTCATATATCTTTTAGTCATTATGAAACTCATAGTATGCTTATTAGCTAGCTCCTTCTCAACCAATTGAATCCCATCCTAAGCTTGATCAACAAAGTCTACCTCATTCACCTGGTCACATCCCTTTGTTAGTTGATTTTGAACATATAATTGAGCCAATCATGAGGTATAGGGACCCAAATGAGAATAAATGTCTTGCATTCCATGTTCTCAGATTTAGGCCTATAAATTTTGATGACATGAAAGGTTATCCTAATGAAGTTCTAAATCAGGTAGGGAAATATCTCCCAAAATTTTATAAAAATAATGTTGTAAGTATTAATCATTACTTGAGGGCTTCTCACAATATCATTGAATATTGAGGTTGAGTGTGAAGATATGTGTATTAAATTATTTGTGCACACATTGGAAGAAGGTGCACGAGATTGGTTCAATTCTCTTTCCCCTAGATGCATTGATTCATGGGAATAAATGAAGAATGTTTTCACAATTAAATATGGTGAAAATGTTTATCCAAGGTTTCTTTTGGATAATTTTATAAACCTCAAGAAGAATCCCAAAGAGTGTGTGCAAGACTTCAACACATGGTTTAAAAAAGCGATGATATGGTTACCCGAGAGTATAAGGCCTAGTGATACAACATGTTTGATAAAATATTATGATTCCTTTGATAATTAGGCTACCTATTACTAGTAGGATAAGGCTCCCATAAACCTATGATTGGCATTCAATATGGCTATTCAAATTGAGAACAACATAAAGGTTGTGTGAAAGCCCATGAACAAGCAAGCTGATGTAAAGTTGGTCAATCCTAAAAAACACAATCCACTATGAATGCCAATTTTAAGGAGACATTTAAGACTATGGCCTTTGTTGTAAATGATATCTCATACAATGTTGATAAGGCTAAGAAGGGGGTCCCTCATGTGTCTACCAATCATGAGATGGTTTCAAATCTAAATCAAGCACAAAGCAGGCCTATTTTACATAATCGAAACAATGATAGAAGGAAGAGGCCTATAAATGATGAGAAAATGGATAGATATCAGAGTAAAATGGTTGTGAAATACATATCTAATTCATTAAATGCAAAAGTGAGTATGGTTCATTGTGATGTTGATGTTGATTAGTATGACAAGTACTTCCTTCTACATCCTTCATGTCATATAGGTAAAATGATTAATGAAGTTATGAATGAACCTGAGTCTATATCATCTGGTGATGAGATTATGATGTTTAGTTGTCAAAGTCCCTAAAGTAACATATCTTCCTCCATAGAATTGATGAGTGTTATTACTATTGATCAATTTTGGAGTGCATTACAAGAAGTATGTGTCCCAACTCATGAATTTTCTTGTGGTGTTAAAATGGCATAATAATATGAATTACCTATTCATGATTTTGAATGTTTAATATCAATGGTGATTAAAAAATTTAATGGGGGAATTCCTTTATTTGAGGATAGGCAACTACTAATTAATGCAATAGTTGCCTAAGAGAAAGATTACTACTTGAGAAGAAGGCAAATGGTTGTTTCTCCTTGTGCCAATACCCCTATAAATCAAAGGAAAGGTGATGCAAATAACAAAGATAAAAAAACTGTGGAAGTTCCTAATACTTCCAAACTAGTACCCCATTCTTGATTTTCTAATCTTAGAAGTGCTCCCACTAAACATAAAGTACCTTTTCTATCTAATATTCCTAAGGGTGTGAATGATACTAAATAAAATCCATATTTTAAGGTTGCTACTAAGCATACAAATCTACCCCAACCTACTCCACTTTATACCTTAAATGATTGCATTCCAGCTAAAGGTGTTATTTCCCTTCGACCAAATATTCCTCATTATAGTATATATCATATGGCCTAAGTGTTTAGCCAACTAAAAATCATTCTGCCACTTGTTGAGTTATTAAGAATACCTGAGCATAGGAAGAGACCATTTGAGTAATTATAATTTCATGAGATATCATTTACAAATGAAATTAATTTACCTTGAGCGCCCCTAAAAAGTGATGGGAAACTTGAAGAGGTTGTTGAACTTACTCTGGATGTTTATTTTGGAAATGCATTAGTAAAACTTAAGTTGAATGTGGATCCATTTTATACAACTTTTTTTAATCAATGATATTATTTGGTCTTATTATCCATAATTACATGTTTGATTCTAGTGCATCTTATAATGTAATGCCTCTAGGTATCTTATATGAGCTTTAAGTTAATATTACATCATCCTTTCTAAAGTGTTATACCATGGACTCATGAGAAGTTCCAATTGTTGGATAAGTCAATGGGTTAGTACTACAGTTAGTAGTGCATCTAGGTAAGTATTTGAGTATGGACATGGTAGTTGTGGACTGCCCACTTAAGTGGGCTATGTTTCTATCACATACACGGGTTGCTAGCATGGGTAGAAGTGTACAAATGGATTTGTCTTATGCTACCATTCCATTAGAGGGTAAGATGGTCAAAATTTATAGAGAGTGAAAGATGTTGCATGTTATTTAAGATCTAAAACATGCTCTAAATGAAGTTTAATACATGTTGATTTGGGTAGCTTTGTGGGGAATATTGACATTATTGAATAGCCTACTTCTCGTGATGCTCAAATTGATGGCAAAGGTGCAATTTGAAAGATGTGTTTTGATGGGGCTTGCTCCAATATTGGAAATGGTGTAGGGGTTATATTTTATGCCCCTAATGGTAAGTGTTTCAAGCTTTCTTTTCAATTGTCATTTGAGTACATTAATAATACTATTGAGTATGAGGAAATTTTGCTTGGTTTACAGATTGACCATGAATATGGAATTAAAATATTGATTGTCAAGAGTGATTATGATCTAGTGGTAAAGCTAGTTTGCAATGCTTTTGCCACCAAAAACACAAGGTTGAAATAATATCAGAATGTTATCTGGGATTTGCTTGAATTTTTTGATACATTTAATCTTTGTTATCATGATAGAAGTTTCAATAAGGAAGTTGACAGATTTACAAGGTAAGGTGATCAATTTGATATTATAATAATGAGCCCTCATTGTCAGTATTAGTTGGAGATGCTTGTTAGGCTTTTAATCCTGGACAATGTTCATCATTGATAGGTGTTTAATGATGATGAAAAAATTAAGAGGTTTCTAAATTATGAAGCCAAGTTCCATGATCAAATCATAGACCTAAAATCTATGGTTCATGTTTATGATGGAAAAGAAACATTGTTCAGGAAGGACATTATCCAGATGAAGACAAACACGCTTCTTAGATTATTGGTAAGTTTAGAATCATATTTTGATGAAGCGGGTAGAATCAAGACTCAGGACCCATTTATTTAAAAGGAAGCTTTTATTTAAATGAGTCTTGAGTATAATTTGTGGGTAAATTTATAGAGAAGGTTTAGATTGAGTATAAGTTGGGCTCTCATGAGAATCCAAAGAAGTTTTGGTTGTGTACTCACCTAAGTTCAGTTGAGAAGCAAGCTTATATGTAGCTACTAAAAAGTACCAAGATTGTTTATGATGGTCTTAATTTGATTCTAAATCATATATGAGAGACTTGTTCTAATATGTCATCCCATTATAGCTTGATAGCAAGTCTTTCAGGAAAAAATAGAGACCTATTAACCCCATCTTAGCCACTAAGATGTAGGATGAGTCAAAGAAGATAAGGGATAGTGGTATCATTTAGTGCATCAGATATTATTCATGCGTTGAAAATTTAGTTCCTATAAAAATTAAAAATAGTGGCATCCACATGTGTGTGGATTTTTTAAATTTGAATAAATCTTCTTTAATATATAATTATCCACTGCCTAATATGGACAACATGTTGCAAAGTCTTATAGGATTAGAGATGTTTTCCACTTTAGACAACTTCTCAGGATATATCCATGTTGTGATGAAGGAATCTAGGAGAGTTGAGATTGCATTTACAATGCCTTGAGGCACCATGTATATATGATGATGCCTTCTAGGTTAATGAGTTCTAGTACAATATTTCAGTGAGCTATGGAAATTACTTTTCTAGGTATTATTAACAAGATTATAGTTGTGTATCAGTATGATATTACTATGTACTCCAATACTAGATAAGAACATATGGGGCATATAAAAAAAGTGTTCATCAAATGTAAGAAATTTGTCATTTTGATTAACCCAAATAAATGTCACTTCAGAGTAAAAAATCCCATGTTGTTGGGATATATAGTCTCTAAGGATGGTGTCATGATCAACTGTAAAAGGGTAGAATCCATTGAAAAAGTGCATATCCCATAGTCTAAGAAAGGAATCCATTCCTTCTTTGGACAAATTAATTTTGTAAGGAGGTTTGTGTCCAACCTTGTAAAGATCACTCTATCTATTACTTCCAGGATAACGAAGGACCACACCATCAAGTGGGAGGAAAAAGCTATGTAAGCATTCAATGACATCAAATGGTCTTTAATGTCTACCACTATTTTATCTAGACCTGATTACACTAAGCCATTTTATATTTTCTCTTTTGCATCATATAACATTGTTGCTACTATCTCTTTGTAAAATAATGAAGATGTTCATTAGAATCCAATAGCTTTCTTTAGTAAAAGTATGCAAGGTTATGAAATGAATTACGCCATCATGAAAAAAGAAGCCATCACCCTCTTAAAGGCTACCAAGATGTTCTATCCTTATATGATAAGTTCAAAGATTATTTTTTATGTCTTCTATGCCATGGTGAAGGGCATTGTGACTTAGATTGAAGTATCCAACAAAGGATGCAGGTAGGTCAATAAGTTACAAGATTATGACATAGATATTTAGATCACCAAGTTAGTGTGAGGGATGGGCTGATCTAAGCTCATGGCTAAGAGAAATATACAAGTCATTGAGGTAAACCATGCTATATTCAATGTTGATGATTCATTGAGTCAATTTGACATGTGTCCATGGTATACAGAGACTATCTACTACTTGAAAAATCAAAGTTATCCCCCTAACATGGACAAGAATCAAAGGAGGACTCTTAAGCTCATTTCCCAAAAGTACCTCTTAACTAAGAACAAATTTTCATGGAATAATTCAAATGGGTTTCTCCAAAGATACATGGTAGAGGAACAAACTATTGATCGGATTGAATAATTCCATAGTGGAGTATGTGGTGACCATTTGTCACCTAAAGTTATAGGTCATAAAATTTTGAGAGGGTTATTGGTGGCCATAACTATTAAAATATGTTTCTTAGAAAGTCAAAAAATGTAAAAAAATGCTAGCACTTTGTTGGGAGGTTGAAAGATTTAGGTTCTCTTCCTTTATATCTTGTGATGATTGAAGGCCATTTTAGACAATGGAGAATGTATTTCATTTGATAAATTGTTTATTTATCAAGTGTTGGACATAGATGGATACTAGTTACAACTGACTACTTAAAAAATTGTTTCAAGTGGTCCCTAAGAAGAAGGCTACACAATAGGTGATTATGGATTTTTTGCTAACTTAGATTATTTGTAGATTTGTTGTGCCTTTTAAAGTTATTGTTGATAATGCAATGAGTTTAAAAGTTAATCCTTTAATGGTATTATGAAAAATGTACATGATTGAATTGACCTATGTTTCCAATTAAAACCCTCAGGGAAATAGGCAAGCATAATCCAGTAACAAGAACTTTCTCAAAATCATTAGATGAACATTCAAATTAAAGTAGAAGTGGGGTGAACATTTCAAGTTTGTGGTGTGGGCTAACAAGATAATGCTCAAGAGAGATACAAGTAGAATCCCTTTTGAGATTGTTTATGGATCTCAACTAATTTTGCCTATGAGTTTATAATTACCAATCTATCATCTAATTAACAACTAGAATATGATGAACGAATAAACCACTATGAAATTAGGATGAACCAAATTATTGAAATTGATGAAATTAGAAGACAAGTCATGAGAGACACCTCAAGTTCAAGGTGAAGCTAAAGAATATATTTGATAGGAAGGTCACTCCAATAAACTTCCAATTAGGTGATCTAGTTTTAATTTGGGATAGTAGGTATGAGGATAAAGGCAAGCGTGCCAAATTTTATATCTTGTGGATGGGTCTCTATTTCATTAACAGATAGATTAGGGAACACACTTTATTCTTGAGAGATGTATATGGTGAAATACTAGATCAACCAATCAATGGCAATCCTCTGAAACACATCTTGGATTGAGTTTACAAATATGTACATAATTGTATAGTGTATAGTGTTGTTCTTTTGTTGCTTTATCACCAATTTATTTTAGGCCCTGATAATACTATTTTATTTTGTGTTTTTTGTTATGTGTTCATTTTTTTATACTTCTAATATATTTTTATCAGTCTACCATGTTTTTTTGAACCTTCATGTGTATCTGTTGATCTAAATTAACTAAGTGTTGACTCTATGATCGAGTGGACTGGCACTTGGTCTTATGTTTTAGAATTCTTTACACATCTAGAGGGGGTGTACATCCAAGAGCAAGAGCTAGTGCTAGTACCCAAAATTGCCTTGAAGTAATTGATCCCTTGTTAATCATAGATGCCTAACTTGTTTATCCCACTTCATGTTTTCAAGTTTTTGTCACAGGTCAAGTTGAATTCATGTCTAAGCACCTTAATATCCTTGTTCCAATTGCCCTATCTTAGGCCCTTTGCTTTAAATTTAAATTGAAAGAGAAATTTATTCAAAAATTATTTAAGTATGATATGGACTTAGTTTAAATTTTATACTAAGGAATGGTTGTGTTTATTATTTAAAAATTTGTATTTGGCCTTTTTTATTTCCTATAGACCCTAGTCTTTTTTATCTATTTGGTTTAGATAATGCTCAGTCCCTTTACTATAAACATAGATTGTAGTCTTATCCTAAAGCCTTTATCACATATTTTTATGCACCAAAAAACATAGGCTAGGACCTTATACTAAGTCTTTTATTTCCCTGAACACTAACTTAATCGATTCAATCATTAACTTTAAACCAATCATGTTCAACCTGATGGATCATAAATGAATGGTATGCAGTGAATCGAGGAAATATGATCTGATGGAGTGTGATTAAAGATGAAAATTCAATGGGACCTAGGACAAGAATTAATGTGATAAGTATCAATCTCATACGGCATGCCTAAAGTTAGAGAATGCTCTCATTAATCAATGTTATGTGATAAAGCATATAGATCCTAATTGATGGTGTGTAATAAATCAATATTTCAACAAAGCCCTAGGATGAGAGAGAAGGTGATAAGGATCACCATCTTGGTGGGTGATATAAATATCCAATGGCACGTGATTAAGATAAAATGTCAATAGACCTATGAAGGGATTTGAGAATGATAAGTGGCACCATCTTAGGTGCTCAAGTGATAGATTAATAGTTCATGGGCCCTTTCATGGGTTAATAAGCCAACAAGCCTATGAACAAGTGTAGATATTATGAGTGTCATAACTATGGTGAATGGAGTAAAGATCAGCTAATGGCATTTAACCTCTCAGATATTGATCTGACAATGTGAGGTGGATGTCAACTTTTCAAAGATCTCAAGCCAAATGAGATGCTGTCATATGTTGAAAGGCTTTTAGCCCAAAAATGATTGACTATGCAAAATGTTAAAAACCCATGGATTATCTATGTGGCATCATATTAGGTGTCTTAATAGAGATATAATATCTCACAATAAAAACTAATGCCGAAGGGACACCAAGAGCCTATAGAGTTGCCAAGTGGTATGCTTACATTCATCATGCAGACAAGGATTTGGTAGTGCTAGTTTTAGGTAGACGTTTCAAAGATCTAAATCTAATTATGTGTCAACACATGTCCTGGGGGAAATAGTAACATTTCAAGTTAATCAACAAAGTGACATGGCATTTTCACATAGGTAGACAACTCACATTAAATATCCCTTTATAAAAGCATATGTAACTTATAAACCATGTGGCTTATAGGTGAGTCATTGTTAAACAAGATCAACTATCAACATTCGATCTTGGGTTTAAATGATCAATGGTACATATTTGACATAGATTCAATATCACACAAGAATGTGACATGTGTCTAAATTGAGTCAGTAAGTGGAGTATTTAATTTTGAGCCCCATGAATTCTTAGTTAGACATGATGTGGAATATTTCATGTTAATATGTGGCAAAATTTAGCTTAGGAGTTAAAATTGATGGGTCTTTCATGAATAAGAAAGAAATCATAGTGTAGAATAGAGTTTGCGAGACATTTCAAAGCATAGTTTCTAGATGGATCATAGATTGTTTTTTCCTCTGCCACAACTAAAGCATTCCAATGCAATCATCACAAGATAATGGGCTCTATTTGACATGCACATAATGAAAAGAGACTTTCTAGGAAGTTCTAGTTGTGAAAATAAGTGGTCAAGGGCATCTCTAAGTAGTTACACATGAGGACAAAAGGTTTTTGGCATACAACACAAAATTTCAACTTCTAGATCATGTAAAATGACATCTTCAATCATGAAATCAAAACATTTTAGTAAATGTTCATCATTATTTGTAGAGGCAGTTAGAGCAATGATTTTTCTTGCAAATAGATGAAGATTTTTGGCATGATAAGGATTATTTTCTAGTTGGGAGCATCTTGGTGGAATTGGGAGGGATGTTATGCAAATTTGTAAATTACAACTTAGAGTCCTAAATTTGAAATAAATAAAATATGTACAAATAGAGGGATTCTTCTCTATTCAAAAGGTTGGTTTTTCTGGTCTTTGTTTTTCGCTAAGTCTAGGTTTTGCAAAAATAATTTGGGGGATCAACTACTATGTTTAGATCTTGTATCTCTTAATTAGGTGGATGCAATTGTACAACCATTATCAACCTTTGAGTTAATTTTTTTGTCTTCCTTGTTGAAAGAGAAAACTCAGCATGCTTGTCCCTTAGGCAACATTTTTAAAAACTGATATATGTAAGGATTCTTTTCAACTTAATGAAAATGTTTGTGCTTCTTTGTTATTTGTTTTTTTTGAAGTTAAATAATGCCTTTTGAAAGTTATGTTTATTGGATTTGTGGGCTTGTGCCCATTATTGGTTATCATTCTAAAAGTAGATGTAGATTATAAACCATTTCTACATTATGTTAGGATATATTGTTGAATAACTTATTAGTGATCCCTAGGTATATTGATTTGACAAGGAAAAGTGTTCTAAAATTTTAGCTATAGTGTATGCTCTAGGGTTTTAGGGATCATTTGGTAGTTCCTATTACCTTGCATTTGAGTCTTTTCTACATATTTTAAAAGGATAATGTCAAGAATATTTCAAGATAACTTTATTTTTAAAAAAATTTCCAGAACACCACCCATTTTCTATTATCATCTAGCATGTCCTACCTTGTAAATAATACACCCTTTACATACCATAACTATTCTTTTCTGTACAAATGCATAAGACCTTGCTTATACAACACGTGTTTAAATTTTATGCTTTAGAGACCTAGTACTATAGTTTTCCATGTAGCTCATGTTATTGAAAATTATTTAAAATGAAGATTTTAATCATTATACCCATCTGCCTTTAGTAGCTTATGTGTGACATATTGCATTTTTGCATTCTGTGTGATAACCCTTCTTGAGTAGAGTGTGCAAGTATGGTTGTGCCCTATTCATATTCATGTCTCTTTATGCTAGTAGTCCCCATATAAGTTTAATAGTAGAATAAATCCATATGAGAAAGCTACCCCATAGGTCATCTCACCTTAATTCATGTAGAACCATAAGTACTAGGGAGTTGACCAGACCCTTTGTCAGTACCTCTAAGTCATGTTCTCTACCTAGTCCAATCTTGATGCCAAACCCTTCCCTAAATAAAATGACATAATATTAGATTTTTCATATTTTGTTTCATTTCTACTCAAGTGTGCAAAGTGTAATGAAATAGGTGTACTAGGAACCAATAGACGAAATTCATATCCAAAATTCTCAACATGTTAGAATCCACCATTCCTCAATGTCATATGGTAAACCTTATATAATATATATAAAAAACAACCCTTTGATGTTCATTAAAATGTAATTGTTTATCATAAGCATGGATAATTCTATGTTGATGATGGTGAAATAGGAGATGAATGTGTATTCAGGAGTATGCATTCATAATATCACCTATGGTGCTGGTCATGATATTAGGATCCCTTACCCTTACTCTTACTTTATTAGTTTGTTATTAATATAACCACTAACCCGTTAATAATGTTTATTATTACTCACACTAGTATTGGAAGAATAGGAAAATATTTAACCAAGGACTGTACTTCCAACATGAGCATTTATGATAGTAATATTTAATATTAGTCAAATGGTGTTCAAATCAAAATATGGCAAGTCTGTTCATAATATGATCATGATGTATGCTCTATTTATTTTGAGATGTTAGTGAAATCATTATTTTGAATGTCTCTTCCATTTCTACTGGTGCAAATGTCTCTTCATAATTTATGCCATACCTTTGTGTGAAACCCTTAATAACTAACCTTGCCTTGTGTCTTTCAACACTTCCATCACTGTTGTACTTAGTCTTAGACACCCATTTAGTACCAATCTTTTTCTCGTCATATGGAAGCTCTGTAATATCCAAAGTATCATTCTTATGAATATAATCTATGTCTTCTTACATTAATTGAAACCAAACATCATTAGTAAATGCATCCTCAAAACATGATGGTTCAAAATTAGCTTGTGTAATTAAAGCATAGTTTATTATCTCACCTCTTGGGAATTTTTCGTGTGATTGGCTTCTTTTACGCTAATAAATTTCTCTCAAAATTTTTATCTTCCTTGATGCACTAGGACTTGAAGCTAGAGTTGTTCTTAGAATACATTCACTAGATGAGGGTCTATTTAATGGATTTTTACCACTTGGCATTGAATTACTTGTGGGATGCTTATTATAAATATCATCATAATTACCATCAATAAAAATAGATTTATATTTCTCAATATTGTCTTTATCTTTATCATGACCATACAGTCCCCCTTCATCAAAAATAATATTTCTTGACATAAATAAATTGTTAGTGATAAGATTATAAATCCTATAAACTTTTCTTTGTTCACTGTACCCAATAATAATACACGACTCATTCTTTGGATCTAATTTCCTTTTCTGATTAGCTACATGAACATAAGCTAAAAAACTATAAACTTTGAAATATTTGACATTAGGATTATTATCATATCATACTTCATATGGAGTCATATTTTCAATTAAACTAGTGGGACTTTGATTGAGAATATATACTACTATAGTAACTACATCACACCAAAATGAGTTTTCCAATCCCTTTGTTTGTAACATGCTCCTTGACATTTGAACCACTATATAGTTCTTCCTTTTACCCACACCATTGTGTTGAAGAGTGTAGGCAGGCGTGAGTTTATTTTATTTCCATTCAAATCATAATAATTCATAATATCATTTGAACATAATTCACCTCCACGATCATTCCTTAAGTACTTTATTTTGTATCCACTTTCATTCTCTACAAGGGCTTTAAATCTCTTAAATGTATCAAATGCTTCACTTTTTTTGCTTCAAAAAATAAACCCAACACTTTCTTGAATAATAATGAATAAATATAATGGACTATGATGACTTACCCAGACTTATTATAAGACCACAAATATCTAAGTGAACGAATTAAAGTGGATGATAAGCCCTCCATGCACTTGCTTTTGGAATTTTTTTTGCATGTTTTCCTTTAACAAAACCTTCACAAACTTTCTTGTGTTCTTGAATCTTTGGAAAAACCTAAACTAATTCTTCTGATGTTAGAAACTTCAAACGTTTACAATTCAAGTGCCCATATCTGAGATGCCATAACCAAATTTTATTTTCATATGTCATATTTACAAGGGTGCTACTATATTCTCTAAACATCAATGAGAACATCCTATTCTTAGATATAAGTACAGCTGTAAAAACCTCATTTCTTTTATTTGTATTAAAGGTCGTGCATTGCTTATCATCAAAAACCACCTTATATTTCTTTTCACATAGCTATCCAACACTCAACAAATTATGTTTCAAATTTAGGTTGTAATAAATATCATTGATACTTTTCTCACCTTCTGTGGTGTTCACCTTCATAGTTCCTTTTGCTACAACCTCCAAAGCTTTATCATCACCAAGTTTGATATTGGTTTTGAAATTTCTATCCTTTATATAAAATAATACATTATTCACTCACATGTGATTAGGATAACCTGAATCTAAATACCAAACTTCATTATGACAATTTTCAATTTTGTCATATGAAATGAATAAATTACATGATGCATCACTATTCTCATTAGGATAATTAACACTTTTATTTTCATTTCTTGCTTTCAATGTACATTCCCATTAAAAGTGACCATACATGTGATAGTAATAGCATTGAATTTTTTTTTTCTTAAATCTACCTCTACCTCTACCTCTTATTATTGAACCACCTCTTCTTCCTCTGTAACCTCTTCAATATCTATAATTCATATATTTATCTTATCCTTTATTGCTTTTCAAATTGTCTTTTCCTTGTACATGGCTATTCTTGTTTCTAGTGTTGGTACCTTCATTTTTTGTGATCTTTAATTTTGAGGCAAAAGCCTTCTCATCACTTTCATTTAATGTGTCTCTTAGTCTTGCTTCATGAGACACAATAGATCTAACTATGTGATCCAAATTGAAAGCAGTCAAATCTTTGCATTCTTCAATAATTATGGAAATATGATTCTACCTTGGTGTTAGAGACCTTAACAATTTTTTAACAACAATGTCTTAGTCTAAAAAATTTCCAAGTGTAGCCATCTTGTTAACTACATCCTTTACTCGTACACATAAATCACTCACACTTTCAGTTTCTTGCATCATCAAATTCTCTCTTTAATATTTACAATTTAACCGCTTTGACTTGCTCACTGCCTTGGTAAGCTTTTGGTAGAGTCTTCTAGGCATCCTTTGTTGTCTTTGCACATGCAATTCTTGGAAATAGGATCTTATCTAGACTTGTTTGAATATGAAATGAAGCTTTCAAGTTCTTCATCTTAGCTTCCTTCTTGGCTTGCCTATCATTCGCTAGAATAGTGGCACAATCAGTTAGTTCACGATAACCAGTTTCTACAATCTCTTATAATTCTTTCCATGTCTAAATATATATCATTTTGATACTCCAATACTCAAAATCATTATCACTAAATTCTAAAATAGGACGACTGTTAGAGTTTGACATGATCAATTATTAGAAAGATCTAAAATATAAAAAAATCACCCAAAAACCAACCTCTGATACCAATTGAAGATTTTTAAATATCTAAAAATAAATCATTGCCGAGAAAGAAACAAGAAACTCACAGACAAATATTCATAACCAGAAAAATTATAGAATAGCCAAGTAAAAAAATTACTTCTTCAAATTATTAAAATTATTCTATATAAAAAATAAGGATCTATTACAATGTACTAATATAATTCCATGTGAACATACTTTTCTAATTAATAAATAAAAATAATCTAAATTTATTTAAATAATAACTTGTATGGAATATAAACTAAAGTTATTTCACACCTTTCAAATACTTTATTTTTCTAAAAAAAAAATTAATTGAATATTAACTAATTATTAAATCAATTGCACTATCTTTAAAACTGCTGTAAAACTTAAACTCAACAATAATTAACCAAAGATTAGTACTTTTGCAAATATAATTTATTTTACTTTATTTTTCAATAAAAAGAAATTAGAATACCCGTACCTATCTCAACTCTCTAGTTTTAATATAGGCAAGAGTGGGATCGGTGAAAACCGTGTCATTCTGCAACATACAGGTTTCCAACGTGAGAGTTCCTATTGATATTGTGATGATAAAGCCTGCTCCAATCGAACATCAGCGGCGGTGTTTATGACAGACGTTACTTACGAAAACATCACAGGAACGATGATGTTGCATGCACTGATTTGAAATTGAATAAAATTCAACTCCAGCCTGTCGTTGCGAATGGAAAGATACCTGGAAAGATACCTCGGAATTCGTATGGGCAATCCAGTGTTGAGTGCCTGAAATCACAATCAGATGAGTGTTAACCCGCATTAAATACTATGTAATAATATCCGCATTAAACGATACGTGTTTCCAAACTACTATAGAGTTAAGTGTGTTGCTCAAACTGCGATAGCTGCACTCTCGTTTTTTACTATGATTATTATTTTTATTTATTTTTAATTATTAGTTTTTCAATGGATGGAGGGTATTGTGGATTCCGTGACATAATTTCAACGGTTATATTTTAAAGAAAATTTGATTCCATGCAATACATCATAATCTCTAATTTTGTGAGTTTGACCGGTGATACTATTTTAGAGCTGTATTTTTGTAAGCCACAAGTCTATGATTGGTATATGTTTTTGATATTGGTAAGTAGTGCTTTTCTGACTATTTTTATAGGAAGAATTTTTGAAGACCCATGGGGAGCAATGCCACTTGAGGAATCAATTACCAATGGCAAGGGAGACTCGAACATGGGACTTATTGGATAAAGCCCACCTTCTTTACCGTTGAGTCACTACCACAAGGACTGACTAGTATATGTTAATCTTCAAAATAAATTGCAAGTTTACTGTTTATTAAAGTCAGAATTCTCGTTGCCCCCTGTATTCGATTCTCAAAGATTTTTAATGTTTTGATCAATAAAATTATTCAACTTGGGTATTTTTAAATTGCGATACGTTTAGCATGACCTCTTCGGTATGATTTCTCCCTTCCGTCTACCATCTCAAATAATTTTGTAATGTCCTCCAACTTAACCTAAACACTAATTAAGGTGCAAGAGTAGTTATTTGCTATCGTATTAGTGTGCCTTTTATGAATGTGAATCATTAACTTGTTTTATGGGGCTCATTTGACCTGTCCTACTTATTGTATCCTTGTAACTTTTATTATCTCCATTTTAGATTTATGATAATATTATCATTCAATCTTTTATATATATATATATATATATATATATATATATATATATATATATATATATATATATATATATATATATATATATATATATACTATTCTTTACTCCTTTAAAATATAAAAATTTATTGATATTTGTAATTGTCAAAATCGAATCTTTAAAATTTATTTATGACTAACAATCAAATATTATTTTAAAGTATTTTTTTTTCACATTATAACTGCCACTTACTTTCATTTCATAATAGTTTTATTGCGTTAATGAAAACTAAACAAATATAAAGCAAAATCTTTGTTGCTTCATGACCTCGTATCCCTTGAATCTTTACGACATGTTATGGTGCAATACAAGACATGTGTCCTTTGTAATATAATGGAAATAAAGTGAACACACATGGGGAAAAGACATCTTAGCAAAGCGTGAACCCCATAACCCCCTCACCCATTGTCCCACTAGGTCTTGATAGTCCTTTTTAACTATGACATATTTTATCAACTACCCATGATATATAAAAATACATCCATGTCTGCATAGACATATTTTTTAATAATAAAAATAACAAGGTACTTAATAAAATGCATCCATGTTTAGATGAGGTTTTGTTTATCATGGTGTCATTTTTAAATTAAAATGCATTCAATCATCCAATTTAGAAGTTGAGGGTTTGTTTACCAGGAGCCCATTATTTAATTATAAACTAGGCGATGATTCTAGAAACTGTTAAAATTACAAGATTTTGAATGTTTCTAAACTTAGCAAATTAAGTTGACTCAAGTTTAATAACATGCCATTTTTAGTAATATTCTATTTTCAATAATTTATGTTTTTAATAAAGTTTGCATGCTAGCTTGAATGGACTACAATGCTCGTACATCAAGTCCTTGAATAATACCAACATGGTTCTTGAATACCATTGAGTTTAACTCATATGCATTATGAGAAACTATCTCAAGTCACATATATACATTAGAGTTACGAACATTTTTGTCTTTAAAACAATTTTTTTCACCCTTTATTTACGTTAACCTCATAATGTGCCATAATAGAATACACTTTAGTAATGTTTTTATTCTCATTATCTTAAATAACATTCTTCATCTACTTAGGAAGGGACACCCCATAACCATACTCGAGAAAATCAATACATATAAGAGAGGAGGCATAAGACAAAGTATCATATGAACCATCCTCATTTGCCATCCTACCATAGATGTGTGAATATGAGACACTATACTCTAAATCAAATTTCATAGCTTGTTTTTTTTTCAATCATCTATGGTGGCATAGATTCCATCTATAATAAATTCATTGTTTCTAATTGAAACTACTCAACCTTATTGCATTCGATCATTACATTCATTACTAAAAAGTTCAAGATCAAGGTCATCCAAAATTTTTAAAGTATGTTTCCTTTATTAAATTGTAATATTATTATGAGATAACAAAATAAATCTCCCCAGCATTAATAACTTATCAATCAGGGGATAAACGTAATGTAGGAGATCTAGTTGTTCCAATAATTTATTAGAATGTACCCTTACCTTTCATGTTGTCAATACATTTTCTAATTTAGAATTAAATATATTCACCAAAATATTAACATCCATATAAATAATTGATCCATACCGTGCTTATGAATTTATTAGTTCTACTTTTAGAATATGTATTTTGTCATTTTTTTTTTAATAATCCATTACATATATATGTTTGTGTAATAGATGGATACATGACTAATTTTTTATGCCTTTACTTCAGATATGTTACTTATTCATAAAATTATGTGACCTTGCATTCATAATAAAATTATATGCAATTAATGTTTTTATCAGGAATTCTTTCTATTGAGTGTAACCTTGATTTTCCAAGAGCAACATTATATGCTTTTGGATTATAAAAAACATAAAAATTAAGTGAACATTCTTTTAGAGAAAATGAAACTCTTAACTTAATTGATCACACACTTGTTTTAGTTAAATTATTTAGATATAATAGTTGATACTTTTTTCCAGAGAGATAATAAATGACAGATTCATTGTTAATATCTTGATAGTCCATAACCTTGATATCTATAAAATACTTACCATTTATGTGAGTAGTGATAGTAAAAGGGTCCTAGTACAAAGAAAGGCTTGAAATTTTCCTCTTTACAACCACATTTAAAACTTTTAGTTTTTAAAGTGTCTCTTACTTTTTGACCCTTTTTTGTTAAAAATCATGTTTTAAGAATGTTTTTTTATTTTCCTCAAAATTGATTTTCCCACTTCTATTTTAATAATTTTAATTTTTTCATGTTGTATATTTTGTAAGCTTTTCTTTTTAATATGTGCCTTTTGCAATTTACCTTCTTCAACTTGTGCCTTTTGTAATATTTCTTGCTCTACTTGTGCATTTTGAATATTTTTTAAGACTAATTGTGCCTTTTAAACTTTTATTTTTCTAATCATGCCTTTTAAAACTTTTGTTTTTATATATTTATTTAATTACATCCTTTTTGCTCTGAATTAACCTTGTGTGGCCATACCATGTCTTTTTGCACTCATGTTGTATAAGATTCATGCATAAGGTGGTTGGGTTGCTTGATTGATGTATATATTATAGGATCACCACTATCAATTGTATTTTTTAAATTTTTTATTCAAATCTAAATAACTATTTGAATGATGCCCATTCTTTTTATGATATGCATAAAAGTATTTTGATCTTCCTAGAGGACCTAAAAGACATGGTTTGATAAACTTGTTTCTAATCATTTAGCTTAAAATATCAATTAAATTCTAATTATCCCTTTGTTTAATATTTGAATCCCTTGTTGTTTATGTCATGTTATATGTTCACAAAAAATTTGAACCAAATTTTGAGTTAAGGGTAGGCGGATCATCCTAATCAAATTTGGAAAATCATATTCTAAAGCAAAGCAACTAAATACTTTAAAATTACAATGTTACGATCTATATCTTGAATATGAGAATATGCTTAATATAGAAAAGTAAAATTGAAAACAATATTTTAAAAAAATGAAATGAAAAAGAGAAATAAATCTTAAGTAATAATGTGTTGGAAGATCTCACATGAAAAGGAAAGAATAATTGATTCTAATTATTCACCTCGATTCATCAAGTTCTTGATATTAACATTTTATCAGTCATGAAAATATCATTAGACTATAGACACTAGCATTGATGCACATATCTTGATCTCAACATTTCTATCAAGATTAAAATACATATCCATTTTGACAACATTCAATCACATCTATTTGGGTTGTGTTTTTCCTTATAATTAATTAGTTCCAATTAGATTAGGTTCCCCAAATTAGTATTTTTACCAGAACCTTATTTACTCCAATTAGGGCATGTCACCTTGAAAAACATGGGTTAGTTATCTCAAGTTATTTCAAGATGACATCAAATACCCCTTCATTTATGAGCATTGCTTATATACCATGTACACTAAAGAAGACTTTAGATAGATGTAGTTATCCCCTTATATGGACTTGTCTGTGAATAAGTGTGTAATATACTATATGTATATATAGTGATTTATTTTATAAATTAACAAATATTTGTCATGGGATGCTATTTTGAATGGTTCAAACTTGTAATAAGACATTTCCTATGAATAATTTTTATATTGGGAAGAACATTGTAGTATTACTAGGTTTTAGAAATGATTTTTAGTATTTTATTAAGAGCTTGAGAGATGCTTTCCAGATTCGTAATGAATGACCTTTAATTTTTATTTATACCAAACATTTTGAAATAATATCATTAGATGGTTAGATAATTCAAATAAGTTTAACTATACATATCCAATTATTTGTAATTTGACCATTTAGAATGTAGGGATAATATCTTTATATTTGGAACACTAGTGTGGAGTATAATGTTCTAATTTGGAATCTATTATCCTATAAGATTTATTTAGACTATAAGATATAGGTGGTGTTTTTCATCATAATGTAAAGGTTAGAATATAGGAGAACTAATTATCCACAATTAGATGTTGAACATGAGCCTTTTTGTAATAATAAGGTCATAAACTAAAGGGTTGATTTATGATTGATATTTTCCAGTTTTAAAGAATATTACATCATATAAAATGATATTTTTGTACATATAATGAGTTAGGCATGGATTTTTACTTGTTACAATATTATGTCCATGTAAATTTACTAAGAGATTTCACATTCAACCAAAGAGCTTATTTAAATAGATTATCAATTATTGAATTTAAAATCTTAAGTTAAATGATTAAGGTGAGTCTAAATTTAGCTTTATAAGGCTAAGGTAAGGTCAAAAACCTAAAATGAAGACAAATTCTAACTAATTATGGCGATTGGTAAGGAATATTTTTTGGATAATAATGGATGAGCTTTGCCTAAAATGACAAAGTATCAAGCTTAAACATGGTTTGCTTAGGGTCAAATGTAGGATTTCCATCATTATTTTATTTACTAAAATATCTTGTAGTGTTAATGAATTTGATTAAGATAAGAATCATAGAATATAGACATAATTTTTTAGTGGGAGAAAAAAATTATAATACATGATCAATTTCAAAAATATATAAATTTTCTAAACGGAATATCCCCATAAGGGGGTATTTTTGGCCTTTATCTTGATTTGTATCATACTTTGCTCTTAGAGATATACAATTAAATAAAATACATAAAGATAATTTTATTTCACTCACATAAAGTTAATTATTTCTCATAAAGAACATGATTTTTTCTAATAATATATAAGGTAACATGAAATAAATTTTGACTATGTAAAATAGATTCCATAATAAATTTATTTTTTGATAATTTAGATATCATTAATAGATCCATCATAATGGATGTGAAGATTGAATTTTATCATTGAATAGGAATAATATATATTAAGATCCCAGATAATAATTGTGATAAAAACAAAATATTAAATACAGGGTTAAGTAGGTTTAATTTATTTTATTTTCATTGAATATTCATTTTTTAATTGATAAAATTAAATCTAAAATAAACAAAATCTAGAGGAGGAGGAGGAGGAGGAAGAGGAATAATAAGATGAAAAAGAGGATGTGGCATAAGAAGAAGATTTTTTTTTGATGACAGCGTCTTCGAGGACTAGCTTTATTTTCAAATATTTATTTATGGAGTAAATTTTGTTCAGATTTATAACATCTATAATTATATTTTTTTGAGATATTTTTATATAACCATATAAATACCACATTTATTAACATATTCTCTTATTTTATCAAGGTAGGAGTCTATATATTCAACTGCTATTGCATTTCCGTTACTAGGTTTTGAGATGATCATATATTTATTATCATTGATATACTTAAGAACAAGTTTTTATCCATTTGTGATATTTTTCTTAGGTGGTTACCCCTAAAAATGAACAAAAAAAATAATATTAATTTTATTTATTCAACAATATGTAGAGGTAAGTTCCTAGTTTAACTTTGTATATTGACCATAAGATTATTATATGGATTGTTGGGAAGAGTTGAGGTGAACCCTAATCCTTTTATTAAGAAACTAAGGGTGATAACCTCAAATGTTATGGAAGATAGGTTGAAAAAATTATCATGTCTATTACATCCAAAATCAATAAGTTTAATGCCTTCATTTATAAGGTTGGTTTATGTATTAAAATATTCATAGTCTCTAATGTGATCGTCAAAGACAGTCTCCTTCCCTATTATTTTATGATTTAAAATAATAATGTTATTAATTTGTGAATATAATTAATCCAAATATTTGAGTTATCATTTATAATATTTAAATAGTTATTATTTAGGGATTTCTCTAAAGATTGATGTGGATGAATAAAAAATACAAAATACCAATGTGGTAATAAGAAGCTATTAGAAAACATGTTATTAGTAATGGTGTTTCCAAATTTAGACTATTTTCATAGACTAATTAAAATAAGTATAAATAATTTTTTACTTATGCTTTAAGTACTCCATCTTCATAGCTAAAGACACTTCTATTTTCTAAAATAGATTGTTTTCTAAAGGTTTTATCCAACTCAAGGTGGATAGAAAATAGTTCCATTGTGATAGCATCTAAATCATATCTACATTTATTGAGCATCTCTTTAAGAAGAATAAATATAGTTTTATGAAATAGATGGTTATTTATTTGATATTTAAGGTGGTTGGCAAGGCTACCAGAAGATCATAGAAATTTTTTATCATGAAGCCACCTTAGGAATGTTTGGTATTCAATATTTTCAACCCTTTTTGACATTAATATTTTTTATAGCCTAAAACATTCATACATAACCCCTCCATAAAGGTTTGTATTTATCAAAGATTATTATTTTCATAGTGTAATAATAAATACTACTCTTCTAAAATTATCTACTTAATAAATTTATTTTATGGAAAATAAATTTATTATGTAGCTGATTCCAAAAGAGGACTATTATTACTACACTATGAAAAAACTAATCTCAAAAGAAAAAATTTTTTCTATCTTTCTTATAAGCTATGAATTCATACTTAAAAACACTAATATTCAATCATGTGTACGATTAAAGTTATCAATATGGTTTAGTCCACCCTTTAAGAGAAAATTATTTTAACAATAAATAGAGAATTACTAAAACACCCAAATATCGGTTCTAAGAGCCTTCTTTTATAAGCAAGATATTAAAATGGATTATTTATTTAAAAAAATGTTCATTAAATGGAAATAATGATAACATCCTTTAGTCATTTAACATTCTGACTTAGAAAAAATCTGAATTTCATTTCCTATATAAATTAAAAGTTATTATATATTTGATATATATTATCATCCAAATTTTAAGATAATGATATATTTCAGTAATGTAAACATATATTAAAAATATTACATAATATCATAGACAACATGATATCTTTAAGAATTAAATTCTTGGCTCTTTAGAAATTGAGATCAAATAAAGTTTATATTTTATTTATGAATGTTATAAGAACATAAATGCAAGTTGGAACATTTGTGCCATAACATTGGAGACGATTGTTTATTTTTTTTAATTTGACATTGAGATGAATATATGTTGAATGAGTAGATGATTTTTTGCATGTCCCATCCAACCACCCTTGAGATGAGTGCATACTCTCCATAAGAGGGTATTATGTAATCCTTTAAATGAAATGTCTATTATTCATCAAATAAACCTATTATTTACTTACCCATTATTATATAATAAAATGCTACTAAAACATCTTAAAATTTCATTATAATAGTCTTATTTAGGATTAATAGTTGTAAATAGGGGTCTAAAACTAGTAAAATTGAAAGGGATCATAGTCTAATAGATAATATATAACCTAATGAATATTGGTCAATTGTAACCATAATAAATCAAACAAATGTTTAATCTTAGAATTATAATAATGAACACAAGGTCCCCAAATGATCAATAAAAAATAAAAAATTAGTTGTTTTTGGTTGAGATATCACATTGTAAGGAATATAATGTAAGCCCCCCACCCCCACCCCCACCCACCCACACCCCCCACCCACCCCCCCCCCACCCCCCCGAAGAAATAGAGTAGGACATAACCACATCTCCCATGCCCTCGTACAGGCTTCAATGCTACATAGTAGAGAATAAATGGCGATCCCGATTTAAATAATAGATTCAATTCTTATTCTTATCCTCCATTAACCCACCCAAATAAATTAAAGAGGATGGACTTAAACAAAATAACAAGAAGAAGAATCACATATAGTAAAAATAGTCTAACCATTAATATAAATGAGCACAAACTCAAAAATGGTTGATGGTATAAATATCACGTAATATATCAGACAATAAATTTCATCCTTCAATAAATGAATCCAATAAAACATAGTCATAAGGCTCATAATAAAAAAACATTATTTTTTCCTATAGACAAAGAATAAACAAGATAAAACCAAATTGAAATAGTTGTTTGGAGGTCACCTTTTCATATAAATATAATTCTATCATTATCATTTTGAAATAATTTTATATTTTTCCAATATAATTTTATTATTTAATCTCTCTCTCTTATATGGTCCTATTTTATTTCTATATCCTTCCAAAAATATTTATAGTTATCCTTGTTTCTTCTCCCCACATATATTTTTTACATTATAGAAGTGTGTGCATAATTTAATTATATTATCCTTGTATTCTATTGAATTTCATTAAATCTCTTAGTCTGATTGTCCTAATCCAAGAAAAATAAAAGTAATGGGAAATATTTAATTCTTCACTGGCTCACAAATTGTGATCGGTCTTTTGTTAAATCTTAAATGATTACATTTATTCTTATGTCTATTTTCATGTGGTTTTATTCCAACTTGATGATAGTTTTTATTTATCATTAAGATAGAATTCCCTATAATTTATAATTCTTGTCTTTAATGTGTTGCCATTTTAGATTTGGAATATTCACCTTTCATATGCACTTTTATTTTTAACTCTTCTTAGCTTATGGCCATCTATCCATATACACTACAAATGTAAGATTTTAATTTATTTTTAATTTTAATTTACTAACTACCTAAGAGATCATAATGCAATGTATCTTATTTTATGCAAGTTGTATGTTTGAATTTTTAATTTTCATTATGTTGTGTCGACTCGAATATCTCCCAAATGGATAATGTGAAAATTCCATACCAACTCATCTCAACATAGATATAAGTGCATCTCTATTTTCCATCTATATAAAAACTACATCCATCACAATATCTCTATGCTATAACAAGGTGCATCCTTAATATTACCAATCAATGGCATAAATAAATAAAATCATAGTCCATCATGACATGTTATTTTCAATCAAACAATATAAATACCACATAATCACACTAGAGGAAAATATAAGACCTTACAAAGAACTAAAGTACTCATATATAATTATGATATCACGAAAACATAAATATATACGTGTGCACTTGTGTGTCTTAGACTATAATAATCAAAATCTTTGTATATATAGTTCATTTAATAAAAACTAAATTAAATAAATATGTATATAATATAATAATAAACATGAAGGTGTCTCTATGGTTAGAAAATAATGGTCTTAAGGTATGGAGATAGTCCCTCCTACCCATCCACCTTTAATAAAATTTGTTCTAAATTTTATACATAAAATAAGAGGATAAATACAATGAATTTCAAAAGCATCTTCCCAAGTGGTATATTTTTTGATGTATTGGTCCCATTAGACCTTCACTTAATCAAATTTGTAAAGCTGAAGCCAAATATATTGTTGGAAAAAAATTATCTATTGCTTTATTTCCAATAAATATTCATCCATCTGTAGATCATACCAATCAATAATATGTGATGGATCAGATATATAATTTATTAGTACATAAACATGAAAATCATCATGTATCATAAAATTCTAGTTGGTAATTTAAGTTGATAAGTAACTAGGCTACTTTTATCCAGACAACAAATGGTCTTACACACCATGGTGATAACTTAGGCCCACAACAAATCCTCCTTACACTCTTTCATGGTTTTACTCATAAGAACACCAAGGATTCTCCTAAAAAGGTTTATATAAATCTTATGTGAATTCACATGTTTATTTTATTAATATTTTTTCTCCTTGAGGCACTGCCAAAACTACAAAAACAATTATTCCATGCCTTTTATCATATCATGACCAATCAAAACATGGTCCTTATACTTGTTCTAACTTAATTTAGTTAATAAAGGTTATCCATATATTATTTCATAGGGATTCATGTTAATGGAGTTATTGTATTTATAAATTATACTAAATATAGATTGTTATCCCATTGGGGCTATTAGTCCATATTTTCATGACATGTCTTCTAAGACTGCGTTACCCTCTCAAATTTTCCATTTGTTTGAGGATGGCACAATGTAATTAAATTTATCATTTTACCTAGAGATGCCATAAATGTGGTCCAAAAGAGTGATGTAAATAACATATCCCTATTAAAAATTATTTTAAGTGAAACACCATATAAATGCATAATCTAATCCACATTAAAATTGGTAATATACTCTACCTCATATGTGTCCTTGGTTGGAAAGTAATTTGAAAATTTAGTTATTGTTTTCAAAACTTAACAATATGAAATTATGTTTCCATTGAGTAAGAGGCAAACCAATGATTAAATACATAGACATTGTTGGCAACACCCTAGAAGAGGGTGTTCAAGCCTCTTTCATGTTAAGTGACATGCGAATATTTTATAGGTATGTGGGTGTACCTATTGTGGAAATGATTCTATAGATTTAAAGGGCTAGCTCCCTAAATGTAATATGCAATGCTTATCACTTAAAATACTACTTTCTTATGGGGATAAGAGTTATGATTGTATAAATGGAACCTACTCTAGCAAAGGTAATGCACCAATATTATCTCCACATGACCATCCTATTCCAAATAGAATAAAGAAAAGAATAAAAATCAATCTCAAAGCTCTAAAAGGTTCTAACATGAGTATTTCAATATAGAGGTGAGATGTTTGAAATAATATAATGAAAATTGACTAGAAGGCAAATTGAACATTTCAAGGATAATTATACACTTAAAAGAGTTATAAACACTTAGAGGAACTCTATATGACATATTATACTAATAAATATTGCTCAAATGTGGAAGGATAAAGGAAATAAGCATAGAGGATTATCACTTCCTATCACTATAAATCACTTATAAACTTGGACAATTATTTGAGAATTTAGAAATAGACTTACATTACTATTAAAATGCCACATATTATATCAATATATTATGGATTCACCATACATGGTGTGGTATATCTCTATAAAATCCAAAATGGCAGCACTTATAGAACTTCAAAGAGAGAATAAAAGAAAGAAGCTCAAGAGTCACTGGAACACATGTCCAGTTATGAGAACTGACTATGTTGCAAGTGCAACTGAGTGTGAAATGGACCATGAATTATTATTAAGATATATGTCCCTATAACCCATTTAAAAAAAATTCAAAATGTTTTAGAGATTCTTCAGCTAGCCTTTGTGAAACTACTTTAATCATTGACCATCTCTTGGGAATTTTAAATTAAACTAAGAGAGTCAACACATATGAACTATTCAAAGGAGTTTGAAACATGATATAATATTCATAACATGTTACCCTAACTACTATCTATATTATATACACCTATATTTAACATTTCTAGTCATTCATTACTTTATTAGACCTTGTTCTTCACATTTGGTAGTCACTGTTCATCATAGACCTCATCTAAGTTCTCATGGCAGTCCATGAGTCTAATTATCTCACTCTGAATTAGAATATTTCATATTATATATTTATCATTATATCATTCCATTTCCATTGTTCTAATTCCATTATGAAATATGATTGTCACCATTTGGACATGTGTTCATTTTGTCCCTCTGTAAGCTAG
The DNA here is from genome assembly GCA_037957365.1 of Torreya grandis. NCBI lineage: Eukaryota > Viridiplantae > Streptophyta > Pinopsida > Cupressales > Taxaceae > Torreya > Torreya grandis. The sequence continues at coordinate 493,033 of JARHVA010006035.1, forward strand.
TCATATTTCACCTATCAATCTCCTCTAGAATCTTTTTGCTTTGAATGTTGATCACTGACTGTCAATCACTCACCCAAAGTCCTAAGATGATATTTAGAAACATTTAATTTGATAGGATATCTTTGATGTTTGACTCTTTCTTGCATCATCAATCTTGATCTATATAATCAAGTACCAGCCACCAATCTTGCTCCTGAATAGTCAATTTTATTCTAGCTTATGCCACATGCCAAACATGCATTGATTGTCAAGATTCACTATCACTCTATAGCCTAATGTGCTTATGCCACATATCAACCCCTTAACCTCCTTGACTTTTTGACCTATCCTACACCATTGGATCACAATTTATGATGCAACACAAACTGTTAGATCAATTATGACCCACTATTTGAAACCTAATAGCTACTTCAGGGTCTAAAAATTTATTTCCTTGATCTCATCATTTAACATTCATGAAACCATCACTTACATCCTATACATCATTAAATTTAATATTTAATTGATTTCTTTTACTCTATATAAAATTTGACATCTACATGACTACCATTTGAAGTCTTTATAGATGTATTTGACATCCCATAAACTATCAAATTTAGGCTTCTATGGATTTATACAGTGGCTTAAAATTGATGTCTATGAAAATGTATCACATTTTTTCACCAACTTTGAGGATTTATATCTTGATGTACATAAATCATGAAGGGGATAAATTTATTAGAGATATTCCTCAAATAAAAAACATTATGCCTACTTGATCCACTAGCTATGAGAGCTTTATGAGTGTATTTAAAAAATGTTCAAGTGATCTTACTTATGCAATTTTCCATGAGACTTTGAAGATGGTCTTGATCAAAATGGCTAAGTATGGAAATTTAGGGGATTCTATCTGAGGAGCCACATTTTATTTTCCATAACTTTTGTCTTGCTTCATCGCATGACCCAAAACTTAGTGCATATGTTCTTTGGATCAAATTGAATAAAACCATATGATAATTTTCTATATAAACTACCTATTCTATTTTATCTCCTTTATAAATTGGCTAAGTATGTAAATTTAACGAGAAATATCTTAGAGACCAACTTTGACCCCTCATATCTTTTATTGTGTATAGACGCCTGACCTAAAATTTAGCATGAAGCAACCAAGGACTAATGTTATCAAAATAATATGACCAATTCGTCTAAACTCATCCAAACATGGTAATGATGTTGTCAGCAAACTACCTAATCAAAATTTCTGCCACTAGACCCAAATGTTTAGATCAACAATGAAGAACCAGATGAATACCATGAACTTATAATTTCATATATTACCCTAAAATTATATATAAGATATGAAATGAAATCACATGAATTAAAACACACCCTATGACATTATAATTAGCCCATATTCAAGATTTTAACTTAGGGGGTTGACCCATTTTGATTATGGTAAAAATGATCAACAATTTGGTGATTTCCCAAGGGTAGAATTATTTTTATGCCATGACCAATTACCTAATCATGTCTATTGGGTTATGGAGTGACATGTACAGTAATTTGACATATAAATTCCTTTGACAACACATAACAATAGAAAATAATAAGGACAAAACATAAAGTAGAAACAAACATATGTTCTATTAAAACATTTAGGGAACACAACACACATAATTGAAATAAAACACACAAATAATCTACTATTTACAAAACTAAATTTTACCACTAAATAACAAGGTTTCAAATCTATCCCATTCATAGGGATAGGTAGTTATTTTCCATTCATCCTTACTAGCTAGAAAGAATTACTTTTCTTCCACTTGATGATGAAATATCTTCCATTATATATAGTATCAAATTTTGTATGCCGCACTAGTTTTGCTCTATATTCATCCAATTTCAACACTATGTCACCTTCTTGAATTGATCTTGGAGTTACCTTCTTCTCAAAAAACCTCTTCATCAATAGTTTGTGATGTTCCAAATCTTGATGAGGCTTCTCTCTAGTTTACTAAAACTCTATTAAATTTGTCAATATTACCACTAGAATATTAAATCATTTAATCATTCTTTTGCATTAACATGACTGAGATAGTTTCAAGGTTAGAAAATGAATACAAATTGAAGTCTTTAGCAAAGTCAAGATTTAGAAGAGCATAATCTTGTGAAATTGCTTAGTTAATGGATTCAAAATTGATCTTACCTTCCTTAGTCTAATAAAATACTTGATTCTTTTTTAGCATGGATGTGATATGTTTCACCTAAGATGAAAACCTAGGTATGAATAGTATGCAATATGAAATGCACCATGTCTATAAATTAATCATGGCTAAGATAAGATAGAGCATACCTACACTTTGAATTAGGATACATTTCTTAAGTGGGATCATGGCCAACATGGGGATCTACTAGACTTTATTAGGAGATCACTTGTCATAGTACACCATGCTAGGAATTATTTCAAATCCTATAGTCTAACACAATAACAATTCAACCTTGAAAGAGTCTTATGTTTAATGTTCACTCTATTATAATAAAGAAAAAAGTATATCTAATCTAGTGCACACCAAAGACTGTGGCACAACATGTGGGTTAGAAATAAAACTAAACTAAAACTAAACATGTATAGAATACATATACTCATGTCAATGTATATATAATCCTAATTCATGGGAGAGAAGCATAAATGAATTATCTATCTACTCTTACAAAGGAAAAATAAAGTTAGGAATACTTACATTGAAGATGAACCCACCGATCCTCAATCTCTCCCTTGGCCAAGGTGATTTACAAGATGTTATTGTTGTATGTTAGGATAACAAAGACAAATCAGCTCTAAGAAACATAACCTATCTATGCATAAAAAATACTTCTTCACAAGACAAGATACATATCTCTAAAGAAATTATGGAACCTTAAGCTTTATTACTCAAGTAGAATGGTCAATAAGTAGATGTTCATTCACAATTATTCTTCTTCCTTATCTTCTTTGAAATGTTTGGAAATGAACTTCTATATATAGGTGGATCTTTCACTAAATCATCTCAAAAATGTTGGCTATACAAGGATGACCCACTTGACCCTGTATATTTTCAAGGATAATTCACTAGTTTGAGTTAGGTCGGTCGAAATACTAACATACCCAAAAAGTGAAAAATCTACCTAGAGTGTATAGGGTCAACCTAGTTGACCTAGTACAAATAAGTATCCAAAAGGAAATTAAGGTAAAAAAAGGAGGATAAAGCATGGAAAAATATTGGAATGGGTAGTAATGAGAATAATAGGCTTAGGGTAATTATTTATAGGAAATGAGTGTGTAAATGGTAAGTACCAAAAGGGAAAATAATATTATGAGGCACCAATTATTTGTTCACCCCTTTCTCGATGTACCCCATAAGGCATGTAGTTAGAGAGACTTAGAATTGATAGATTCTTTCAAGATACAATGTGTCAGTAATCAATAAATGTTTTAAAATATTATGTGTATACATATGCCCCACTCGAAGATCATTACGTGTCACAAAAGTGTAAGAAGGGATGGTGTTTCAAGATAAAAAATGATAACACATAATGTTGATGTTAAATAAAGTGTAGTAAGAAAAAAATAAGATAAAGTATATAACTAAAAAACATATACCTTTAGTTACCTTGGTATTATATATAAAGTAGACTGCAAGAGAAAGTGAAGGCATCTAATGTTAAGAAGACTAGGTGAACCTATAAAAATTAGTGAAAAAAATGACCAAAATTTAAATTTTTTATAACATAGGCATATGATATTAGAAAATATTATCTACTTCATCATAAATCCAACATATACTATAGTTTTGAAAATGAATGAGTAAAAAAAAATATATAGATAAAATAAGGAATCTATAAGACTTCTGAAAGAGATAAGAAATAACTCTAGAGACCAATCGAGTGAGGATGGAGAGGAGATGATAAGATATATAGCAAGAGGTTCTAGGAGTTGTAGTAGGTGGAATTAAAATATGAAGCTATGCATTTTAAGTCAATTTTTTAGTATTTTGTTAAATTTAGTGTATTTTTAGAATTTTTTTTTTAGCATTTATAGATGTCAGAATGAGGTAAAATTAAATTGTGTAGGTAACTAGGAAAATGAGAAATGGGTTTAGAGGATTTATGAAAACAATGAAAAAAATGAATTTTTAAGGAAAATGTAAGAGGTTGGTAGCAAAAAACAAGTGGGTCGACCTATCACACTAAAAATAGTCGAAATCCACACTATTGACCTAGTAGGTGTGTGTCAACCCTATATATTTTGCATACTACTGACCTAGTATAGTTTTCCAACTAATCCAAAAGTTCTTGAATGACAACGTAGTACTAGGGAGAGGAAAAGAAGAGGGTTGACTTAGATTTTTAAGTTAACCAAGTTAAAAATAGGGAAATTTTGGTTAAATTAGTTTGATGAAAGAAAAAGAATTGTATAGAAATGCATGAAAAAGGTTGAAAGAAGGTTATAATGTCCTAAAATAACCAAGTAAGTGAAAAAAGAACTAAATATGTTAAATATAGCTAGAAATGAATAAATTTAAGTAGTTTAGGCTTGTTTTTTAATTAAAATTATAAAGATAATGTATTTTAACTATATGACATAAAGGATCTTATATATCTCTTGATGTTTTTTGGTTATAGGGATGACCCCAATTCTAGAGATTGGTAGATGTGTCTTTGCTAGCAGATCTATTAGATAATTTTAACATAGGTGATAGAGCTAATCTAGTAGTTGTAGGACTAGGAGGGATAACTGACATGTGTAGGATTCCTTTGAGCTTAAATCTATTAGCCATGTTCCTTGGATATTAGGAATGATTGACTAATAACTTCGTATTAGAGGTGGATGGGGGTATGATAGAGGTAGTTATCATGATGGAAGATGTGAATGCCATACTAGGGTTATCGATGATATGAATACCAATGACTACAAGTATATTAGATAGTTTAGAAGAGAGGATATCCTTATCCATATAGGTTATAGGGTCAGATATAATATTAGTACATAGGTAAGCTAACATGTTTGATGTGTATCCATCATAGAATCTAGATATATAGAAGGCTATGATAGGAATGGTGACAAAGTGAGTGATAGGTCTCAAGTCATGTGACAAGGTACCACTATTTGTGGTAGCTTTGAGATAGAGGATTCTATAGGAGTGCATACTATATGATCTAAGTTCTATGATCTAGGTCAAGGTCATAAATTATTTGTGCGAGGTGTTAGTTAGAGGGTAGAAATGTATATGACCAATAATATTTTTGATAACTTAGATCTATGAGAGTTTTATAATATATTGATCAATTGGGTTACTCTATGAAGTTGATGATAGGTCACCTCGAGTTCAAATATGGAGAGAGGACTAGGTAGCATAGGTCATGATCCACATTCAAGTGCTGTAGACTATCAGATGTTTAGATATAGTGTGGCATCAATATGGAGACATAATGACTACATGACCAAGCTAGTATATAGTCACACTTGATATAATAAGGATAAAGGTTACTAAACACCATTTTTAGATGATAGATCCCCATATTATTTTATGGGTTCTAGGAAAAGTGGGATTATCTCATCCAGTAAAACTGATATTGATGCTCAAGTAGTGAGCTCGTCATGTGAGAGAGCCACAAGGGAGGAGGATACTAGGTATACTAGTGATGAGGCTGACACCTAGACCACATCATGAATGACCATAGATTAGATGAGAATGATAGGGAGTAAAGCAAGAGGAGAAAGATGTGGATTTAGTACCATCATATATACCAGCATGATCTCCATAGTGAGATGAGCTGAGACCATGAAGGACGTGATGTTGACAGAGGAAAGAAGAGTAGGAAAGAGTGAAGACTATCACCATCCTTAAGGACCCAATAGGTGAGCTAAAGGAAAGTTGGATGATATATAGGCCACGTAGGTGTAGGATAAGGTAGACATGAGCCATGATAATTAGATTTGAGTTGAGGAGATGACCTAAAAATGAGGTAATAGGAGGTCACATGGATAGAGATATGGTGTTAAGTGGTCGTAAAAATGGAAAGACTATAGTGGTTAAGACACAAATAGGTAAAAAGATGATTAAATTCTTTCTTATGTTTTTATTTTAAAATATTTACTAGAGGTAGATAGATATTGTGACATATGATAGTGATCAAATATCTATCTAGGTCTAATGTTTTAGGCATTATTGAAGATGAAAAGGAAAGATGGGTCTCCCTTGTGTAGGGAGAAATCCATGACATATTGGATGAGAATCTATAGTCGTATGACCCTAATGTATTAGAGGACCCCAGTGTACCATCTACCCTAGCTCAATTGAGTTGGTTAAAATTAGTAGTAGAGGTAGTGATGTAGATACGAGCATAGAGGGAGAACATAAAACCACCAACAGAGATGGGTGTAGGCAAGATATGGGCATGCCAAGCCCTAGTAGAATGAAGAGTTGTGTATCTAGCTATAGTGACATATATGACATAAGCACATACAATGATGTAGACCCAATTGATGTAGGATGATACAAAAACCAAACTGAGTTGGCACATGCATAGGTGAAGATAATGCATCTATAGGAACATACAGAGGAATTAAGATCTTAGATGGCCTCCTTACATTGTACTATTTGGAGGAGTCAGACTGAGGCCCCAATAGGTAGTGTGGCTAGGCCACGATATAGATAGGATGGGGTCCAACCATAGGGTTAGAGCATTATATATATGGTTGTACTTGTTGTACTAAAACTCATAGGATGTGTATATGATGTATCATTTTGGCATATTAAAATTGGTTGTGTATGTTGTCATTATTATGGTTATGGTTATGGATGCTTTGGGTTTATTTTATTTATAGCACATGTATTTATCTATTTTTTTATATGCTATAGGAAATATATGACACATGTTTTATAAATCTAGTATTATGAAAAACATATGCATGGTTAAAAGGAAACAAGCAAAAATACTTGGAAAAATATAATCAATCAAAAAGTACTACACACCGTTTCAAGTCAGGAAAATTGTAATAACAAGAAAATGACTAAGTATAATAAACCAAGGGATGATAAAATAAGATGGTAAAATTGAATTTTTTTTATAACCAAAGTGAAATATTTTTACACCAAATTAAATCAACTAAGATCATAATAATTCGCATTGGGAAGTATGAAAATAATGTAATAAAACTAAAGGTATGTAAAAGGGAAAAAATGGTATAAACATAAATACATTAAGTCAATAAATCATACTATATCATGTTGGGAAGTATAAGAGAGAAATAAAATTGGCAAAATATTGGTCTTAAATTTATCAAACTAAATCAAGCTAGGAATTATGAAGAAATCATGAAATGGTTGTTCTCCTACATGCACTCAGAAAATAAGAACATAAAATAAAAATAAAAATGAAGTACACATAAAACATACTAAATCAAGTTGTGAAGCATGTTAATGGCATGTAACTTCATAATCTATCTCATCTTATCCCATATATGACACATGTATTTTTGATTATGACTTGTATTATTGGAAACTTTTGTGAGGAATGTTAGGTCCTATCTGTGATCTTACACTAAAACTCATAAAGTGAACACCACTGGGGTGGAAAAATCAAGACAAATTATGTAATAAATTATATGGGTAATAAAAAGGAAAAGGGTGATAATTTGTGAGGATGGTTGGGTCATATTTATGGTCTTATAATGCAACTCTTTAATGAAATAACAAGGGGAGTGATAAGTAAAAAAAATATTATTTCTCAAGAGGAAATATGAGAAATATAGGGGATGAAAAAGGGAGTGTAAAAATAAACACTTAGGTATAGTATGAGAAGACCTTAGAAGATGAGAGGCATACTAAACAAATGAGAAGATAAAGTGACTAGTGACAACCAATGTACAAAGGAAACATGCTCACTATAGACACAATGTTTTTTAGGTAGATAAACATGAAACTAAGATCAACTCATGAAGGTGTATTGGTACAAGGAAAGTAAAATGACCTACCTTCTCATGATATGTTCCCCATTCCTCAAAACTCCTTATAAAGTTATCGGTCTACTATGAAGATTGGGTATTTACATGAGAAAGTAGGTAGCATTAAAAGATTTTATTTAATTTTCCTCTTATAATCTACTTGCCTACCACTCCCTAAAAGACCTTGGCTCTAAAATAATTCTAACTATGCATATTGAGTTTAAAATAGGATAAGGAGATGTGCTTTTGAATCATGTCTTTAGTGTGATTTGAATTTTAAGAACATTTTTACCTTTAGATATCATTGCCTTTTGTAAAATTATTTGGATTTTAACTTTTCATGGATTTTTAAGATTCCTCCTCCATCTAGATTTGGAATGAACAATCATGAGAGATGTAGTGATATACACAAATGAGATATACGATAAGGGTAAAGGAAGATAAGTAATCAAAGATAAACACTGACTAGGATACTTAAGCTTAAAAATGAACTAACATGTGATCTCAAGTCTCAATTTTGTATATGCTTAATTTTAAAAAAATAAGGGAAAAATGATATGCAAATTTGGACCGATGAAAGGAAAGTATAATGGGATGAATTGTTTGCTAAATGATTACATGGTAAAAGGATACAAGAACTAAAGTGAATAGGCATTGTATAACGAAGTCATAATGCTAATTATTTGTGAAAAGTATAGATAAGAAAGTAAACAATAATGAAGATATAAGAACAGAGTTTTGAGAAAAACACTAGGAAGAAAGAGAAAGCAATGATATAGAAAGACAATCATATACAGATATAAATTACAATATAAGAAAGATATACTACCAAATAGTAAAGAATCACCATATAATAAAAATATGGACTTGATACAGTGTTAAATTATATAATATATATAGATAAAAATAGAATTAGAGAAAACAATGAAGTAAAACATAAATGCAAATGAACCATGCATGTGCTCATAAGTAATGATAAATATGCCCACACACATTATCTAAGACATCAGATAAGTCTCTATGAAGCTAGATATGAACTAATGCTAATGTCTCATCAATATTCAATGAAAATTCAATAAATAATTCTCTTTTAATATCCTAAATTGAAAAAGTATGAATGCTCTAAGGATCATGTTGATGAAGGAAGTTAGGAAAAGGATGCTTGGGAGAATGCATGGGAGTGGGATCTACATGAGATATAAGAATCACTGGTGGAAAAGGATCTATATGTTAAGGACTCATAGGTAGAGAAGGATCCATTGTTGAGGAAAGGTCCACATGTGAAGGAATCATGGGCAAAGTAATAACGACAAAGGGACCACTGGATGGGATGGAACCACTAGAGGTGGAGCCATGGGAGAAGAATGAGGAGCCTTCTTATGAGAATGACCTCTAGGAAAAATAGAAGAAGGTATAGGAAAGGATACAAGGTCATCATTAGGGTGTTGTTAAAAGATACAACAATGATTAGTGTGATGGGTGCCACATTGGTACCAAAAAAAATACACCTAACCATAATTAAGTATATATTTATGGAGAACCTTCAAGGGAGGTGTGGCTTTGTATGAGGTAGGAGAGGAAGGATGCAAAGTATTAATATATTATTGCAACTTGTGACAATGGGTAAAACAATGATTATCGATCCCATAAAATCAATAAATATATTTGGGAGTGATCTTACAAGAAACACTCATATAAGGAGGTATAAAGAGTGTGGACAATGCTAGAGAACACTTGTCAAACCATTCGGTATGTAGAAGATACATCTTAAGAAAGGTAAGGAAAAAATTACCAAGGGAAGGTGGTGATAGAGGAGGAATGGAACTAGGCTCAATAGAAGGAGTAACGGGATGAGAATCAGGGGTAGGCTCTACAATAATAGTACAAAGAATAGGCTAAACTATAGGAGGAGAAATAATGGGCTCAATTATAGTGGGAGTAAAAATATGTTTACATTAGGGCTCTAATAAAGGATGATTAGAATCGAAAAAATGTCTAAGAAGGGTTAAACTAATCTCAAGAGTAAACAAAATTTGATGATCAAGGAACCTAGAAAATGGTAAGGCCCAATCATGGCATGATCCATGAGCATATTCCTATTAGGTTCTTTAGAAATTACAGGTGTTGGTACCATCTCTACCCTATGATAAATATGGGAAGATACATTAAAATACTCAAGTAAATAAGAATGATAATGGATAATCTTGGCATCATGGGTCTAGACAAGACCACCTATGAGTGGATCATCTAGGGAATAACCATTATTGTAATCTACGTTAAAGATAACTTTGTCATCTGAAGAAGTGTGGTTAATAGAATGTCGATTCTTGGTCAATAATATGAGAATCTCATCACAAGGAGGCTTGTAAGAATGAGAATGCAAGGAAGTAGAAAACTGCAAGGTGAGAAGAGGTTAGATATCAAAAGTTGTAATCTTTAGGTTAATCTCATTGGGATCATCATCATGATCAGAATCTAATAGGGTAGTAAGAATGGTATCAATGACTTTGTGATGCTCATTGTAACCATAGGTTAAATTAACAAGAACGTTAAGATGTTTCAACTCATGAAATGGAATGTTAGGTAAAGGTTTAAGAGTAAGAATCTTGAAGAACCCAAGGTCTTACAATTGTTTAAAATTCCAAGGGTTAGCGATCCCTTAAATCCTTAAATGGATCCATTATGAGGAATTTAACTCATTAGTAGGCAAAGTAAGCAACAGATCTCATATGGTGACTCCACAACCTATAAATCAAGATTTTATAAGAAAGAGGAAAGATAAAAATCATTAGCTTCACACAAATGGTGATAGGTAAGATGATAATGGGAATTGATACACAACCTAAAGGATGATTTTTCCTTCTATCACATCCTTAGCAGGTGTTGTGTGTATACTTGAAATTGATTTTTTAATATCTAAGAGTCTTAATGAAATCAAGAGAGGTAATTCAGGTCTTACAACCTTCATCAATTAATGCATACTTAACATAGATATAAACTATTTGAAAACTAATGAATAAAGCAGGGTCATCCACATGAATTAGAATCTCACTAGAAATCATAGAAGCTATGGGAAATTTTAGGGAAAGAGAAGTGTCTATAGTTTCATCAACATTTTTAAACATCTCTTCACATTATTATAATATACTATCCTCATATCCAGAGAAGATTACCTCCCATCTTTCTAGGGGAGGATGAGGGACATTCATCTCAAATAATATTTACATAAGATGGTTTATATGGCATGGAGATGTCCTCATAAGTTCAAGGAATGGAATTTTGGATGGGAGATTAGTGAGGTATGTAATGGAATCCCACTCATCATAACATAATATAAGGTTTGTATATATAGGTACATAATGATTAACGAGTTCCTCATAAGGAATATCTGAATTGCATTGGAATTTTTGTTGGTAAGAAGAAGAAGGTTTATGCCAAGGTTGAAAATCATGTTGAGATGATTAATTAGCTAGTTCAAGCTAATTTGGATAAGTGGTAGAAGAAGTGTTAGTAGAAATAGGATTATCATTAATGTTAGAAGGTGATGTAAGAGTGGTATAAATAGAAAAAAAGTGTTATCCATGGGAGAATCAAAAATTTAATCATCAAAAGTAATAAGGTCATCTTTCCCCAACTCATTTAGATGTGTGGGATGATAATCCTAGATAACAGGATATGTTCTAAATGAAGGAAGAGTGTAGATAGGTTGGGAATCGATAAAATCAACCACCCTTCACATATTAGTCATGTTAAACACATTCTCCTCAAAATTGGGTTCAACAAGACTTTCTACATTATTGGTGGAAGGGGTGGCTTTATCTGGATTGTCTTGAATAGGTTGATGATTAGGTAGAGGGTCTTTGTAGGTCGATAAATGAGAATTAGCTTAATTTATGGCTTGAGTTTTATCATGTGATTTGTAATACTTGAAAGCAATTTCATAATCTTGTTGATGATTTTGAATGAAAGAATCGTGATAAAAATTAGGACCAAGAAGAAAATGCATATCTAAATTATGAATTTGTCTACAGGTCTCATGAGAATGACCCTAAGTAGAGTGAAACCAAAAAAACATGTTAGGATCATACTAAGATTTCATAAGATGAGTATGGTCAATATATCTTAAAAGAGGCATAGATAGATGCTTAAGAAATTTAGATGAGGATAGAGTATCTGAACATTAATATTGTTTGGTGAAGATAAATGAGGATTGGTATATTGTTAAGGAGGAGTTGGTTTTGATGAATGGGTATCAATGATAGCTTGAACAATGTGAATGGTGTCATAATAATCTATAACACCATCATTGGTAACATTAAATTTTTTATTTTTAAGTGACTAAGACCCACAAAAGGTTGGGGTCGCTTGAGTTGATGCAAAGTAAATCTTGTCATTTACCTTAGTTAATAGCCTCCTATAATGTAAGTAGAGAGACAGTGCAAACCCAATATTGAAGTTTAGGAAAAGGTGAATTGGTAAAGACATGGAAAATATTGTCATCATCTATGTTATGTTCACATTTATTTAACAAAGTCTTCCACCTTTTAATAAAGACTTGAGCAGTTTCATCTTCACGTTGTTTATAATTTATGAAGTGGGCCAAGTGTTTTGAGGAAGATCACTAGTTTGTAACTCTTAAACTAAAGAATTAACTAAATCCTCCAAACTAGAAATGGAATGAGTTCTAAATTAGTTGTACCAATCCAAGGCATCCGTTTTCAGAGTTTTGGCTAATAGTTTTGTAGCACCAAAGGTGTTTAATTTGACCCAATATTTATAAAGATTTCTAAATGTTTTGAGATGAAGGGTTGGAGTGGTTGATCCATTATATGAAATTTTAGTTGTGAGACATTAAATATAAATTATAGCAATTTGAGTAGTGAGAGGTTCATTTTGGAGATTATTAATGGTTTAATTGACCAAATGAGGTTGAGGAATGAGATTTCCTTGAGAATCATGAAGAGCATGAGGGGGGACATTATGATTGTGTATTCCCCAAGATGTTGGTTCAGGATGAGTATTAAGACGAAAAAGATGCTTTTTCATTCTAATCATTTGATTTGTGTTATGATATTTAAAGGTATTTTTTGATTGAATGCTTGTAATAATAGTTGATGTGTTTGATTAGCATTTTTAGAAGAATTAGAGTTATTATTCATGGCTTGGGTACCAATATTAGTGTTAGTAGGAGCTTGAGAGGAATTATTATAATGTGAGGCACTAGTGGAAATATTTTCTTGTGTAGTAAAATATGGACTAGTGAATGGTCGAGAGGAAAAAACACTAGTTGCATGATAACCTTGGGTATAAAATGATGCACTAGTTTAAGGATTAAAGATAATGGATCTTATGAGAGGACCACTAGATGTAAAACCTATATTGTTAGTAGATATACTAGGCATGGATGTCGAATAAGTTAGAGATGAAGATGCATTGGTATGAGAAGGGCTCATAATTGACGGTAGAGTTTGGGAATAAAAGAATGTGGTACCCCCGAATCTAGTTGAGCATGTAGGAGTAGGTGAATGAGGATATTCAACTTGACCACTAATCATAAGATTAAAAATGTTAAAAAGATCCTTTCCTCAATGTTGAGGAAATTTAAAGATACAGAAGAGCATTTCAAAATTATACTCTAATTCAGGTTGGTCTTCTAATGAGAAAAGAGGATTAACCTATGAAGAGTTATTAGGAAGCGTCCCATAATTCATTGTGTGAGTGGAAATATGAACATTAATAGTATCCAAAATAGGATTCCTACTCTATCTATGTGATACCCTATGAGTATTGGTAAAATTAATATTTTTTTCTGAATAAAACTAAGTGTTTCCATCAAACAAAAAGGTCATGATGAAAGTCAAGAAAGAGAGATGAGAAAACAATAAAATAAACAATGACAAAAATAGTACAGGGTTGACCGGGTCAACCTAGCACAAAACTAAGTTTTTAAAACTATATAGGGTTGATAGGGTCAATCTAGTATAATGAACAAGGATTGGAATATGATGAAATAGGGTCTATAAACTATAAACGATTGATTGGGCCAATCCATTATAGTGAACAGAGGATGGAAAATGTATAGGGTTGATTGAGTCAACCTAGTATAACAAAGAGGGAAATTTATAAATTAATGATGAATTTACGAGCTTAAACAAGATAATTTTAATGATAAAAAGAGAAAAAAAAGTCAATTTGATTCATGGTGGTTAATTTAATTGAAACACAGAACATAAAACCTTGTACAAACACTGGCTAATGAAAGTTTTTACAATAAAAAATATAATGTTATCAAATAGCATGCAATCATATTTGAAATTAAAGACCTAACTATTTGGTCAACCTAAATGTTTATTATATTATTAAGATATGATTTTAGATATAATGAGAAGTTGGATATAAGTAAGGAAGTAGAATAGCAATCTATGGATGGTTTTAGGTAGTTTGGGATAGAAAGGACTATTATGGAAATGATATAGGATTGATATTGGATCCTACCCCTTTAGTTCACAAACTAAAATGATAAGGGTGTCTTGTACTTAGCAATAATATACCATTAACCACACTTTACACTAGACTAGAGTATCAATCAGCTTCGCCCTTAGTGATGAAATCCAAGTAGGTTGGCCTTAGGCATACAAATGTTAAAATGTTTTTTATATTTATGATTTGGTCATGTATGCATAAAAGAGAAAATAGTGAAACTAAATAATTCATTGAAAAACTACCTAATTAAGCTATCTTATCTATTTTAATCATGCAAACAACAAGAAAATAAAGTTATAATTAATTACTAGCATACAATGTTTATTCCAACTTTGAAAAAAGGTACAATGTATATATGGTTTAAAATTTATGCATAGAATACAAAATAGGGTTGACAGGGTAAAACTTATACTATGAAAATGAAGTCTAAAAATTAACAGGGTCAACAAAGTTGACCTAATTGTCCAAACAACACATAGAAATAGAACTAGGTCAGTAGTGTTCATCTAATTAACTATGCAAGGGAATTTTTGAAAACTACAAAATTTGAAAGGAAATATTATAAATATAAAGACAAAGAGATAAATAATAACCTTGGTAGATCAAAGATGCAAAAAATGGAGATTGATATACAAGTACATTGATATATGCCTATAAATTCTACTAATTACATTGACTGGGTCAATCAAGCTTTACATAAACATGATATTAGCTATCTAAAATGTACTGGGTTAACTAGGTTGACCTAGTAGTCTAAACCTAATGTCTAAAAAAGTATAGGGTTGATCTAGTTAACCTAATAGTCTGTACTGGATGTTTGAAAAGCTAAAAACCCATATTGGGTGGATTGTCTTGATCCAGTAGCTTGTACTTTAAAACCTATGCATAAAAGTTAGATAATGGGTTTCCAGAGTTGATATAGTATGGTAGATATATGATAAAACATTTGATGAAATAATGAAAGAAATGAAATAATATGAATAAACCCTACAAGTTTTAGTTCATGTCAGGTTCACCAAAATATATGTAATAAGAAATGAATCATGTTTATAAATCAATCCTCACTCAGAGAAGATAAAGCATACCTATACATCAAATTGAGAATACATTTTTTAAGCAGGGGCATGACCAATATGGGGATCTATTAGACCCAATTAGGGGATCACCTGTCACAATACAACATGTTACAAAGGGTTCTAAAGCCCACAGTCTAACACAATAAGGCAACCACCCTAAAATAATCTTAGGTTTAATGTTCACTCAATTATAACAAATAAGAAAGTAAATCTAATCTAGTCTACACCAAAGCATATGGCATAATGTGGAGGTTAGAAAAAAATGAAACTAAACTAAACATGCATAGAACACAGATGGTCAAATCAATGTATAAATAATCTTAATGCATGGGAGAAAAGCATAACTACATTATCTATCTACTCCTACAAAGGAGAAATAAATTAATGAATACTTACCTTGAAGATGAACCTACTGAGACTCAACCTCTTACATAGCCATGATGCTTCACAAGATATTATTGTACTATATAAGGATAACAAAGACAAATCCTCTCTAGGCTACACAACTTATCTATGCATCCAAAAGACTTCTCCACAAGACAAGATCCGTATAGAACCCTATGCTTTATTCATCAATTAAAATGGTCAATAAGCAGATGCTTATTCACACGTATTATTATTCACTTATTTTATTACAAATGGTTGGAAATGAAACTATATATATAGTTTGATCTTGCCTTAAATACTCCTAGAAATGTTTGATATACAAGGTTGACCCAGTAAACCCTGTATGTTTTTTATGGTAATTCACTAGGTGTGAGCTAGGTCGACTGAAAGGATAACAAACCTAAAGAGTGAAAAATAGCCCTAAATTATATAGGGTCAACCCAGTTGAGCAAGTACAACTAAATATCTAAAAGTAAATTAAGTCAATAAAAAGGAGGATAAAGAATGGTGAAATATTAGAATGGGTAAAACTAAGAAGAATAATCTTAAGGTAACTAGTTTTAGGAGATGAGTGTGTAGATGAAAAGTTGAAAAATAGACAATAATATTACAAAGCACTAATGGTCTACCCACCCCCTTCCCATTGTATCCCTTAAGGCATGCACTTAGAGAGATTGAGACTCGATAGGTTCTTATAAGATAAAAAGTGTTATTAATAAATAAAAAATTTCAAATGTTATGTGTATATATGAACCTCCTTAAAAATTTATATTTCCTGAGAAAATTTGGATACCTCTCTTATGCAAAGTAAATGATAGGCCAAGAATAATCTCTATCCTTTCAGTATCAATAGCCAAACCATCTTTGGAAATAATGTGTCCTAAAAGCTTACCTTCATAGATAGCAAATATGTATTTATATGGATTAATCAATACTCCATACTACCTACATCTTTCAATCACTTGTCTCAAGTGCTACATATGTTCATTAACATCATTGAAAAACACTGTCATATCATCTAGATCAACCAACAACATTTCATTAATCAATCCTTTGAATGCCATGCCCATTACTCTTTGAAATGTAGCACCAACATTTCACAAACCACATGTCATCTTCCTATAATAAAAATTTCCCCATTTAGTGGTAAATTTTATCTTAATCTAATAATCTTCATTGAATCAAATTAGATTATAACCTGAGTATCCATGTAGAAGATAGAAACATTAATAACCTAAAATAACTATAGAATCTACTCCATTGAGGGTAAAGGAGAGTGATCTTTGAGTGACACCCTATCCATATCATTTTAAGTCCACACAAAGTCTTATCTCACCAATCTTATTTATAACATGAACAATGTTAACTACCCATGTTAAATGCTTGATAAGAAATATTATTTCAAATTCAAAGAGTTTAGTGAGCTCTAACCTCATGAGTTTCTCCACCTTAGGATTTATGGGTATTTGTTTTTGTCTGACTGGTTTAACTCAAGGTTTCAACTCAATAGTATGATGTGATAGGCTAGGATCAAATCCTTTTAGGTCCTTATACTCCCAACCAAGTATACCATTAAACTCTCTACAAAATCAATGAATGCTTACATTTCTAATGTAAAACATACCTTGCCTAGGTTGAGGAGTCTATCTTTGAAGATCAAGACTCTTTTATTTTCTTTTATAGACATATTTATTTTTTCTATATTCATTTGATCATTCTCATTGAAGTCACTTTCTAAGGTCACTAGACCCTTGGGTATCTTATTTGTCCTTATTTATACAATTTAATTACCAAATTTTTCTTGGATTCTCTTTTCATTCTTTAAATAAAACTCAACCTCATTTTGTAGGAATTATGCAATGTGTTTGTCACTATCAAAAACTTGCCAAGAAACTTCATTATTAGGTACAAAAGATATGATAATGATATTAATGTGAGATTACTTCTTCTTCTCTTTTATTAGAGTTGGAGTATCAAATTGAGCTCCTATGGAAACTATGTTACCAACATGATTACACTTCTCCCTTGAGACTGACTGTACGTTGAATTGATTAAAATATTCAACAAAATCCCATACCCTATGATTATATGACTTAAGAAAAGGGTTCTCAGTAGCAACCACATTTCTAACCTGATGAACCACCAATTCACTATCTCCATATACCTATAAATTCTTTATTACTTTTCTCCTTGGTGATTTAAAGCCTTGAATTAAACCTTCATACACACCCATATTAAAATAAAAACTAAAATGAATTTTATACAAATCATAATATTTATATTTAGATTGGTATACTAACATGACCCTAGATCTTGCAGCAATTTTACTTATTCAACCATCAAAAAACATTTTTCACATCTCATCTTCTTCACCTTATTCCTTCACAAGTAGAGGTGTTGGTATTCCTTCTTCATGTATGCAATATACTCTTAGATAAATTTACTTCATAAGAGCATAAGGATAATTCTCATAAGTGTTAGTAAATATTCATCAAGAAACAAATCTATAATGCCTTAAATCTTGGAGGAAGTTTCATAATCTACAATAGAATCCTTCTCTTCATGAACAACATAATTAAAATTAGAACTTGTCTAAATGTAAAGTTCAATATGAAACCTTGAGAGGTATTATGTCATAATTGTCACCTTTTCCACATACCTTGTTCTAAAGGCCAAGAATGACTAGTCAGATAAGAGGTTTCCACCTATTTTGGCTGTGATGTCCCTTGATAGTTAGATTGCAAAGTGGACTAGGAGATCAACAACAACAATGTCTTGCAAGATGGGTAAACTAAGAGAATCGTGCCTAAAAACTTTAATGTTATTAATTAGCCCCAGTATCTTGGTAGTTTTGACATCTAGTTTAAGGACTCATTTTCTATATGGATCATAATTCAGGCCTGGCTTGTTAGCCATAGCTTTGGGCATGACAGATGTTAAAGCTCCACTATCAACTATAAATTTATGGACCATCTTGTCACCGACTATGATAGTGATATATAATGGAGGAGGTTTCTCAACTCTAGTGTATGGTTTAACAATGGTATTAGGGACACTTTTCAGGACAAAATGACTTTAACTTTTATTTTAAGGAGGGAAACCAGTAGGGATAATAGATAATTGCTTTTTTAGGAGTTCTTTTTTACTGGCCATGTGCATAACATCCCAGAGAGAAATGGATGTTTTAGTAATTTTCAACGAATCTACAATATTTAAAGAAGAAACACATACTTTATCTTGGATTCTTGGAGTCAAAGAAGTGCTTGGATCCTAACAAGATGGAGTGCATTGAATAGTCCTTCTATCATTTTGATTTGATGGAAGTGTAAGATCTCTTATAACTATCCCACTTGCAACCATGATTTTATACTTTGGAGGATGATTGGATGAACTTGTAACCACATTACTATGTCTACCTAAGTCCTTCATTTTATATCTAGTGTTGTCTATGACTAAGGTTACTTTATTAAGTGTGAAGGTGTTCTCAACTACGAAGTTGGTGAAGATCTTTTCTTGAGGCTATCTACTTCCATTTCCCTACATCATAAATTCATCCTCAATAGATAGGAGAAGAGTAACCTCATGATGATTAATAAGAGCTTTCTCTCCACCTTTGTTATCATCCATAAATTGGCCTTGATATCAATTTTCACATTGTACCAAGTTGCTATAAAATGGCACCATATCTCTTGCATTAGTTGTAGAGTTGGGATTAAATGTATTCGTAGGCCTATTGGGACTATTTTGTAGTTGTCCTCTTCCTCTTCTATATTGTTGACCATGTTTATATTGATAAAGATATGAATTTTGATGAAAATCATTTTGCAGATTTCCTGGCCTATTTTGAG
The DNA here is from genome assembly GCA_037957365.1 of Torreya grandis. Lineage (NCBI taxonomy): Eukaryota > Viridiplantae > Streptophyta > Pinopsida > Cupressales > Taxaceae > Torreya > Torreya grandis. The sequence continues at coordinate 512,793 of JARHVA010006035.1, forward strand.
CCTATAAGGCTAGGAACATTGCTTTCCAATAAACATTATTTTCTACCTGCCTAGAAGAAACCTTAGTTTTCTTATAGGCATTAGAAATTTGGGCTATATCTTGAGTACTAGTAAACTTATGAGACAATTAAGGCATGGGAATTTTTTTTGGTAATCTTCCAACTTAGGTGAGGTTATTTTCAGGTTTTACATCAATTTCATATGCTTTAGGGAGGGTGGAACCACTCATGGATTGAAGCATGACAACAATTTCAATACCAATAGATCTTAAATAAGTTGGGGAAAAAAAAGCTAGGAGGTGGCCTCATCAGATGAGGTATTCTATTATAATTATTTTACAAACTCTCACTTAAATCATGCATTATCTCTTTTGGTCCTATTTTGATCATGGTAATTTGGTGCATGAGAGAGGTATGGGCACTCTCATTTCTTAATCTTGAGGATAACAGTACTCCAAATTCATCCAATGTCACGATGTATCCAGCTTCTAGAGTCATATAAATATAAAGAGCCTTCTCTCTAAGGGACATGGAAATAAGTTTGATAGCAATATTCTCCTGATTGATATTATGGAAGCTAAAAAAGTTAGACACATCTCTAATGTGTTTACTGGGTGTAATGTGACTCTTACCATTGAATAGGGGTACACCTTTTATGGAATTAGGAGGAATAACATCTTATGATTGAATGTGAATTAGATTTGAAGTATTTAAAATATAGAAAGCATGAGGTCTAGCCATTTTATCTTTAAAATCTTTAGTATCTTCAATGTCCTCAACTTTTTTAACCTCTTCTTTTCTAGTAAAATATACTAGTTTTCCATAGGGAAAATTAGGAAGAGGGTATTGAACTTCAAGGGGAAGTTTAGGATAAAAGACTGGGTCAAATGGATTGACAACTCTTCTATAGGATGAGAACCATGAATTATAAGACCAACTTTATAACAACACAGCAGCCTCAAACCAAATTTATCTTGATGGACTCATCAAATTCTATGTAATAGATCAACCTGTAGCTAATGTTTCTAAGACCAGTTGTCTTAGAGATAAACCCCACAATGCATGAAAGAACTTTTGAAACTAAATATCAAACCCTATAAGATGTTGTTAAGGCCTCTTCCATATTTGGGCAAACTATGAACATTTCTAGGTATGTGGGTGTACTTATTATTTAAATGATCCTCTAGATTAAAGGGCTAGCTCTTTGAATGTATCATTCAATTATTATTACTTAAAGTAATTATTGATTATGGGGAAAAGAATTAGAATTGCATAAATGGAACCTAATATAGGGGTGTTTATGCACCAATATTATCTCCATGTTACTATCATATTTAAAGCACAATAAAGCAAAGCATACCAATCAGTCTCAAAGCTATAAAAGGTTCTAACATGAGTATTTGAATATAGAGGTGAGATGTGTGAAATAACACAAGGAAAATGAATTTGAAGGAAAATTGCACATTATAAAGACAATTATACACTTTAAATAGTTTGACACACTTAAATACACTCTATATGACCTATTAGACTAAGAACTCATACTCAAAAATGGAAGGATAAAGGAAAGAAAGAGAATTATCACTTCTTATCACTATAAATCACTTACACACTTAGACAATTACTCAAGAAATTATAAATAGAATTTAACTAATGTTCAAAGTAAAAATATGATGTCAATACAATAGGGATTTACCATACATGATGTGGTATATCTCTATAAATGCAAAAATAGTAGCTACTTGTAGAACTTCATAGAGAGAGGAAAAGAAAGAAGCTCAAGAGTCACTGGAACACATGTCTAGGAATGAGAACCATTTATGTTGTAGGTCAAACTAAGTGTGAAATGGAAAACAAATAATACTTAAGATATATGTCCCTATAATGCATGATAAACTTTTCCAAAATGGTGCAGACATTCTTCAACTAACCTTTGTGAAACTACTTTCATCATGGACCATACTTTTGGCATTTTAAACTTAACTAGGAGGGTATACACATATGCACTATTTTATGGAGTTTTAAACATGATATAATATTCATAAATATTCCCATAACTACTATATATATTCTAGACACCTATACTCACCATCTACAGTTGTTTATTACTTTCTTAGACATCATTTTTCATATTTTGTAGTCACTATTTATCCTAAAACTCATCTAATCTCTCATGGTATTGATTGAGTCTAAATATCTCTATCTACTTTATAATATTTGATCCTATGTATTTGTAAATATATAATTCCATTTCCATGTTGTTTATTTCATTCTAAAATATACTTGCAACTCTTTGGACATGTGTTCATCTTGTCCATCTGGAAACTAGTAAGATTTGACTTGTCTATCTCCTCTGGAATCTCTTTGATTCAAATTTTGATGTTGGTGAACAATCAATGACCAAAATTATTGAGATAATGATAATTGGAAACATTTAATTTGATGATATCTCCTTTACCTTTGAATCTTACTCCTACCATCAATATTGATCTATACAATCAAGTGCCAGCCATCAATCTTGCTCTTGACTTGTCAACTCTATTCCAGATTATTCCACATGTCAAATGTATGTTAGATCTTAGGATTCACTATAATTTTTTAGCCTCATGCACTTATTACGTGTGTCAACCCCTTGAGCTCCTTGAATGTTTGACCCATTTTGCACTGTTGGATCAAGATGCACAATGGAATACAGACTGTTAGGTCAACTATGACCCACGATTTGAAATGCAATGATTACTTCATGATATTAAAATTGACATATTTTGTGAATAATTTGATGTTTAAATGACATTATTTGACATCTTCCATAACATCAAATCGAAGTTCCAATGGATTTTTTTTGCTCTATCTAAAACATGATATTTGTACGAATGCCATTTAATGTCCTCACTAACATATTTGACATCTTGAGGATTTATATCTTGAAGTGCATAAATCATGGAGGGGTTAAATTTTTTAGAGATGTTCCTAAGACCAAAAAAATTGTGCCATCTTGATCCACTATCTATGTGATATTTCTAAGTGAATTTACAAAATGTTCAAGTGAGATCACCTATGTGATTCTACATGACACTTTGACAATGATCTGGTTCAAAATGGCTAAGTATGTAAATTTAACAGATTCTATCTGAGGAGCCAACTTTGCTTATGCATAGATTTTATCTCACTTTGTCACATGACCCAAAACTTATTTAATATGTTTTTGGGATAAAATTTACCAAAATAATATGATAATTTCCTCCAAAAAATTCCACACATATAATATATAATATCATCAAACTTCCCACTTGGTTCTATTTGAGCTCCTTTGTAAATTGGCTAAGTATGGAAACTTAGTGAGAAATGTCTAAGAGGCCAACTTTGAACACTCATATCTTCTAGTGAACTTAGAATCATGGCCTGAAATTTTGATGTAAAAACCTAGGAATATTATGATCACAACCATATGACCAATTCTTCCTAACATATCCACATATGGAAATGATGATGTCATCAAACTACCTAATCATAATTTCTACCACTAGACCCAAATACCTAGATCAATATAATTAATAAATAGATGAACACCATGGACTTACACTTTTATATATGACCTTAAAATGACCTATATGATATGAAATAACATAAGAACTAAAATACAGAATGACTGAAACTAGAATGGCATATAAAATGACATCAGATGAATTACAACACACCTTATGACATTATAATCAACCCCTATTTAATATTTTTAATATAGTGGGGTTGACCCATTTTGACCATGGTAGAAGTGGACAATAAATACCACATTCAATTTGAATATAGGGATTTCATGAAGGTATAAAAATCTAGCTGGATACTTATGCTTAGATTTCACTTATTGACTTTTTAAGCATCGAGAAACACACACTGCCACTTTTATTTTCATTCTTGAAAAAAAAAAACAAATATCTTAAGCATGAATACCTTTAAATTTCACTAGGATGACTAGAATTAAAGGTTTTGTGCACGTAATAAACTATATGATCATTCACTTCTGAACCACTAGGCACATAATTGCATTCTTGATATAATAAAAGTCTATTATATTCCATTTAATAATAACCAATACCTGAGTCTAAGAATAGATTTATTTTTATGAAGTATTGTGGTGATTTATTTATGCATAACATCCTACCTTTGAATCTCTAAAGTATTACCTCTAATGTTGACCTATTTAATTGACATGGAATACAATCATGGCCTTATGTTGAGTGCATCCATCAATTTATTTTCTTTTCATTTTATGAATGGAATATCAAAATCATACTTTAGGGAAAAAATATATCCAATGCCTCTATCTAAAATTAAAATTAGGTTGACTGAATATGTATGTCAGACTCACGTGGTGAATTTTAAGCACAAATATTTGACATAAAAAGTATTACCACCACATTTTAATGAATTTAATATAACATTAATTTCTTAATCATTATTGATACAATTGATCTCATGATATTTGAGATTTGTTTATTTAGAATAAATGACATGTGCTTCCTAAACTAGTAATCAAATAAGTCCTTCAAAATATGTATATGTATAAATAATCATATTTGTAGTCATATGAAATAACTAAAATGGGGGTTGTTGTCAAAAAATCATTGAGCTTTTAGATAGCTTATTCATATTAAGTTCATATGAATTTATTGTCTTTTCTCTACATGTCTATCATTCAAGATCTTAAAAAATGATAAGTTCTCAATGAATGTTTTGTAGTACCCTATAAGTCACTTAAAAATACAAATTTTAGAGAAATTTCTTGGTATTGGACACTCAATAATGGTGTTAATATTTTATTAATAAATAATAATACATTTTGTATAAATGGTGTGTCCGGTGTATTAAACTTTTTCCTAAAAGAATTTCACTTAGATAGTTTTGAATAGATCTCATTTTCCATTAAACAATGTAAACACCTTACTTAATCACATCATATTATCTTCCTTAGTTATAGAATATACCAAAAAAACATGATTAAATAATAGAACAATGTTTTCTAGTTAACTAAAAAAATAATTATTCATAATAATTTTGAACACCAAAGGTGCATTTGTAAGCCAAAATAGAAACACCACAAACTCATAATAACCATACCAAGGGTGAAACATGATCTTCGATAAGTAATCTTATTTTACTCTTTGCATATGATAATCTAGCCATAAATTTATTAGGCAATATTTGAGATCCTCTCTTTTGATGATACAAGTCATCAATCCTTGGCAAGGAATATTTATTTTTAATATTTTCCTTATTCAATTTATATAATCAATGCATAATCTCAGCAATCCATCCTTATTTATAAAGATGATTATTTCTCCCCATAAATACATGTTGAATCTAACTAATCCCTTTTTAGTTAGATCTTCCATATTTAATAATAATGCATCTTATTTAGGGGTTATCTTCCTATATGGATATTTTTAAATAGGCTCATTTACACACACCAATTTATGGATAAATCAATTTGTCTCTTTCAAGGAAATCTTATCAATTATTGAATAAACATATAATCAAAATATTAAAAAAAGAGGAATTCACTTAAATATGGTCCATATCCATCCTCAAAGATGATATAAATGTAAAAGTGACAACTAATTTTCATTAATCATTTAAATTGCATGATTATGATGAATGTTAAAGATATTAGTCTCCTAATTTCTTGGATTTATTTAATTTGACCTTTTTCATTTAAAATTTTGATTAATGCCCTATGGGTCTCTAACTGATCCATTCCAACTAATATATCATATGCTGCAAAAGTGGTGCACTCAAGGTCCAATGTAGTCATGAAATTTTCCAAATTTTAATGGTAATTCTTTCTTATAGATAAAAGTATTGATTTGAATATGAGGTCATCTCTACACTACCTAGGCATTTTATTTGAATGTTTTACAAGAAACACCTTCAAAATGTTATTAGTGAAATAAAATCACTAGTTTTGCCTTTATTTATCAAAATAATAAAATTTAATGGAACCAATATTACTTGAAGTTTGAAATCATAATGGTTTGGTGATCATATTGGTTCCTATAAATAATTTCATGAATTGTATCATTGTGTTCAACATTTCAGTGGTGTATATGAAAATTATAGGCATTTCTAAGCATAATGTGGTCTACCATAAATGAAACACTCTAAAATTTTGGGATCTTATTATCCTTTCTCGATTATACCATTTGTCTCACCTTTATTATTTTGTATTTGAATTCATTTTTCTTGATCTAGTTCACCACTAATGGACATAGGGGCTCAATTATCATATTTCCTTCTTTGACATTCATCTTTTTGACAATATTGAGTGACATATAACACAAAAAATACCTAATTGATGCAAGTCATGCCAAATTATTTAAGTTACCACATCTTTTTGGTTTAAGCCATGATATATGAGATTTATGTGGTTCTTTCCACTTTACATGCATGCTTAAAATTCATCTATCAGGTATTCATTTCTATGATCTTGATGTTTATAGATCCATTCAAAAAAATATGTAGTGATTAAAAAAATTTAAACACCACACTTAATGAATTATAATTTTTTATATAGATTTTTAATCCATCATGGATTTAAATGATAAGAATTAAGAAAAAGTGAGCAGCATTGAACCCAACCTATTTTAATATAAAATAATACAAATAGACAAGGCTTATGTTTTTCAACAAAAAAATTGAATAATAATTAAATAACTCATAACCACACATGATTCAAAAAATTGATATTTGTGTACAAGCACCTATGTAATGCTATTTATGATATACAACATGTAAACCCCAATATGATAAATGAAAATGCTTCTCCAAATGAGTTGTTCAACTATGATTCACTGAAAGAGTAATTCAAGCCAAATAAAAATCTCCCTTGTATAATAATAATGTGTTTCCACATATACCCTATGATCATGTCTACATTAGTGATAAAGATGATACAAATATCCAACATGATACACATAGTATTATTCTTAATAAACCATACATCATAGATAGATTCACTTTGATAAGTTAAGATTAGTAAGTCATGATCACCGTCCAATTATCATCTTCACATCTCCAAAGCTTATTTATCAATGTATTTATCCAATGCTTTCAAATTAAGCATCATTACCAATAAAAAATACCAAGGCACATCATGGTTCTATCAACACAAATTTTCATTCCTTCCTTTCTCACTTTTATTTCTCATATTTTAATTAATTAATTTTAATATTATACACACTAATTACATTGGAGCATTCTCTTTATTTTTGGTAATACATAAAAAAGCAATAAAACATGGCTAAAATAAAATCAAGGTGTGATGTATACACCATGCTATGTAAACGTTCAGTTTAGGACCTTCCTAGTATAAAAAGGCTCACATTCTCCATCACATTATTCCTATATGATTAGCAAATAGTCTAAATTTGATGTTCTAATTACCCTATCAACTATAGCGAATTGCTTGAATGAAACCTATTTTAAATACTACTCTAGCAATTTTAGATTTTTAGTAGATTTCTAGCCTCATGGAAACTACTTTATAAACTAAGACACTACCATCGATGGTAGTATCCAAAATATCATGAAAGCATCTAAACCATGTGAAAATTAAAATTTTAAAATATTTTGACATTTATGCGTTAGCCAATTTATAATAATAAACCCTCCCATGAGGTAATTACAAAAAGTTTTCTTTAAATATTTAAAAATATCATTGATTATCACTTATAAAATACATTGTATACACCTATACAAATCACACTTAAACATTTATATAACTAAGATCTGCTTCCCTATTCTTTCTTATTTCCAAATAAGTGATATGAGAATTTTGAATCATTCAAAGAGCTTCCAATGAGTAGTATGTGTCATGTTACAATCTAGATCACTACATTCACTTGCATATAACATATTCCATAATTGTTCATATATAATACTACATAAGGGGGAGACCTACATTGGTCTCAATCCTTATTTAGAGTATATGAGTATGTAGGAAACAATTACTGATGGAGGGGTATTTGAGTTCATCATTGACTTCGCTTGAGACCAATATCCCCTATTTTCCAAGGTGAAATTTCCTAACTAGATAACCTAGTGTTTTGTATTACATGCTGATATCCATCACATGTGCACAAGATATTAATATAGAATATGCAACATAATAATGAGATCTAATATGTGTAGGTGTTCTTTCTAGGAAAGAATAATTTGTTTTCAAATTATAGAAGTGTCAAAACTAAGACATAATAATCAACTTTAGTATTCATATATAAATTAAATGTCGAGGTTGACAAAAAAAATAATTAATAACTAATGAATCATTTTAGAACATCACCATATCTTCTCCTATATATGCACCTATTGTATATACCTACACATAGATAAATAAGATAAGTATCATTAATTATTTTTGTTTACAGTTTCAAATTAGTATTTTTAGTTTTTTTCTTATATTTAACATACTTTCATAATTCAACACTATATCATAATATTATGAATATGAATTATTTAATTTTCTTGATTTTATAAAAGCTTAGTAATTTGATTCATTACACTATTATCCTAGTAAATATTTATAAAAAGGGTTAAAAAATACAAAATCTTAGTGAATATGTTTGATGTCACATTTTAAAATATATATGTTTTAAAATGCAGTCAACATGTTGTAATATGAAGACGCCATGCATGCAGAATAAGAAGACAAAGAACATGATGTTATTTCTAAACATTAAAAATGGGAGAGACCCATAAATTCTTCTAAAAATGATCCAAAAGGGATTAAACTAAAAAAAATAAATCATTTTTGGTAGAGAAAGCCATGACCTGAAAAATAATTGGTTTAATTATTTCACATAGGGATTATCTAGAAACAAGAATCCCATTAACCTAAAATCATCATATAAAAATAAAAGACATGTTTGAAATAAGGGGAATTGGAAAAATAAATAGAATTACAAAATAAACATTATTGATTAGGAAGAAATCCACTAATATGATGATTGACTATATGTTACACAGTCTCATGATGAGTTGACTTCACCAATTTTATCTATTATGTCGACAGTGGAACAAGTCATTGCATGACCATTTAATACGATATTAGTTCTCTATTTTAAATTATAGACCTCATTAAATTCATGTCTCTTTGAGTGACGATACATCATATCATATCTAGGTCATTTGTTATATCTCTATGCCACTTGGATGACATAAATTCAAAATATTTGATTTATTACTCACTAGAATCCTTTTCTCTATTATTCAATTTATTGAGCATAACCTAAAGGTTAATTCTAAATAAAAAAGTGGTGAAAACATGTGGCTCATCATATTTTCAAAAATATATAAAAAATTTCATGAGCATTTAGACTTGATATAATATTCAAAATTGACTTTGTTTAGAATAAAAAATAGGAACTTAATGTAAAAGATTCAAACTTAGCTATTTATTATCATCAAATATATGGGCTATGATTTTTAGATAACTGGTTACATTAAGAAATAATAATATGGTACGAGGATTTAATCTACTAAAATATAACATTGATATATACCCCATGTGTCTAGTAACTAAACAAAATAGAGCATCATTTATAAAAGTTATCAATACAAATTTTAAGAAATTGGATATATTGCACAATAATCTATGTGTATATATGAAACCTAATCACCCTGGGTTTCCATAATTTCAACACTTTTTTGATGAATT
>JARHVA010006035.1:527500-600000 GCA_037957365.1 Torreya grandis
CTGTGACACATTTTTCAAGATTCTATTTTCTGGATAAATTTATTCCCCCTATAAAATAATAAGGATAGGAAGTAGAACCAATCGAATGTTGAAATAGAGAATCACTCTAACATGTTGAACTAAACACATCTTCCTAGAATAGACCTTCTACATATACCCTTAGTATTGTCAAAGCTATTTTTTTAATATCATTTATGACTTGATCTACTTCAACCAATCATGATCAATACAGTATTTTGTTTCATTTATATCTTTGACTGAAGGTTTAATTTTAACTTTATATTGTTTTGATTTCATCTTCTTTTCTGCAGGCTATAAGGTTAGTAATCATTGCTTGTAGCAATGTGCATTTTTATTATATAAGTTATCTACACCTAAATTCATTCGTATCCATTTCCCATATAATCCTCATTTACTTTAGTTATTGAGAATCCAAGTTCATATGGTTTTTCTCATCATATTAACTCTAATCTACAATTTTCCAAAGACTACTCATAACCCATTATCATAGTTTATACATTTTCCAAGTATCACAACTTTAATAATGGCTATTTATTTTATATTACAATTTTATTTTATAAATACATTAATCATTAATGTCTAAAATGTTCTTGTATTCCATTTTTAATTTAACTATACGTGAATAAAATGCTCATAAATTAATAATAACATATTGTGTTTACGTTACATAGTGACACTATTATAATATTTGACATCTAACATGCCTTAAAATTAGTTACATAGAAGGTGAACCTTATTGTAAATTTATTGAGATGACTTATTCTTGGTATAGTTTTCCATTATTAAAACTATTGATTATGTTGCATTGACTTACTTGACACACCAATGGACTAAATTCAAACTAGAAAAACACAACTCATAGTCTATCTATAACATTAAGACTCACTAGGATACACTGATGTTATGTACACGCAAAAAATTCACCATGGTACCTATATATGAACTAAAATTTCTTAATATCAAAATTTACACCACCTTCAATCACAAATAAATATTTTCATCTACAAAAAAAAATTTTTTTTAAAGCAACACTATCTTAAATCAATCAATTGAAATTGAAAAAAATAAATGGGTTTGAGTAAAAGAAACATTGACATAATTTTCAAGTGATAAGTTATATTACATTGATTTTCATCTTATGGTGGATGAAATGGAATGTAATAAAGTGTTGGGAAAAAATTTAGCGTTTATTTTTTTTCATTACTCTAAAAGTGATTTGGAAATAAATGAAGTGAGATTACAACTATTCCCTGGGGTTTACATTAAGTGATTAAAAACATGAGCTAAAGCCATTAGTTTCCTTTGACAAAATTTTCAGATTCGATAATGGATATTATAGAAAATGATTTTTAATTTATTACTCCTAATGATGAATTTACACATGAAATAATTAATCATGTTTTAGGGAAGTTATTCATTTTATAATCAATCTATATTAAAAAAAAATATATTGGGATAATCAAATTAAGTATGTAATATTTTGTGAAGAAACTCCAAAACAATATCAATATACATTGAAAGTATGTCATTTCACTCGTGTTTCATTCTCCACCATTGATTTGATCAGATGCATACTTGTTTTAAAACCTAGATATTAAGTACCACTTACTATATTTACAGTTTTTGTAAGGCAAAAGTTTTACATTATTTTTATTCTAAGGCTTCGATATTTTATTTTTTATTTTTCTTACTTTTCGTATGTAATAAGGACATGTATTACATATTGGAAACTATTTTCATGTTTGGATGTATACAAAGTTTATACATAATTAATCTTATGAATTTTAATAAATGAATGTGAAAAATATTCTTCTTTATTCTATTAGGTCTCCAAATATATTAAATATTACATTTCATTTTACTTTAATTTTAATAATTTAGTCGAAAAAAATGTTCATTATTTGCAGTCATTATCATGTAATTATATTATTTCCCCGACAATTATGTATTTTAAATAATTATTTAAATGATAATTATATGTTTTCCATTGATTTTTTCATAAACATTGCTTTTTTATATATTATTTTCTTTATTGTAGTTGGACGGTTTGCTAAGAATAAGTTTCTCCTACTTTCATTTCATATATAATTTAGATATTGTATTATACTGTAAAAGATAATTTATATTTTTAAATGTGAATAAAACATATAGATAATTTAACCTGTTAAATGTAGCTAATGAATATGAAAAAAATGTTGATTATTATATTATGATTTTAAAACATATTCAATCTTAAAATATATTTTAATTTAATTTTAAGATATGTTTTAAAATTATAGTATTTTGAAAATATAATAAAATAAAATAAGAATTATAAATATCTCTCGTATTTTTTTATTATTTTATTAAATGTAACATTCCATTATAACTATAAAATGTGTTAGTGAAGGCAAAAGTGAAGCATTGATATTAGCGTTGGTTGTCCTTGATTCTGATCAAATGGAAAAAAAAAGTGAGAATAAATCCAAGTCATTGGAGTATATTCAATAAAGTCAACTTAAGGAAGAAGGATTCTTTTAAAATTCAAAGTATGATATAAATTAAGTTATAGTATCTCTTGGTTCAATGGTGACTTCTTAACCCATCAATTTGATTCAAATCTCTCTTCCTATCTAAGAATATTTATGGCACAGATAGGATTCGACTATTGTGACCGAAAAGTAAATTATCAATATAAGAAGGGCCTTAAACCATTGAACATGACTCTTTGATCCCATATATGGGTTTGTGTGGGAGGGGCATAGCCATTTAAGAGGTTTAATTACCTTATGTTAAAGTTCTGCAGTATGTTAGCGACCTATTCTTTGTTTATTGTTAGTAGAGGTATCTTATTTGGGATTGTATTTATATATTTAATTTTCTTATGTAAAATTGAAGTGTTCCTTTTTAAACTCGTATTTTTTGATGTAAAAATAATAAATTAAATTTTCATATGTCTAAGCTAAAAAGGAAAAAAAGTACACTAATATTATGTGAAGAATAAATAACATCTTAAAGAAAACAATCAATGTGAACTAGCATCAATCAATCCTAAGAATCATGTCTATGGATAGTAAGCAATCGCCAAACCTTAATCGCTATAAGAGATTCAGTGGTAGAGACTAGTTTAATTGCGATGACCTGTTCTATGGTGACTAGTTTATGTTGTCCACCTCAAGGGAAAAAAGATGACCCGATCACATTGGATCCACCTAGGTCTGCAACTGCAAATGGAAAATATGACAAGGATAGAGCTTACACAGCACCTATGTTAGGATCGTTCAGTAGACAAGATCAACCAACAACATAAAAGGATAATGAAACAACAAAGGAGATAATGTTCTTAGTGACATAAAAGAATAAGTTTCTAGTTTTGATAGAATATAGAAAACCCTCATTTGTTTATATTATTTCTATAAAACAATTGGGTCAATGTATAGCTCCTACTAAAGCTAATCTCATTCTTACCTTTGAAGTAGAGGAGCTGGCAGTTACTAAGGAAAGGGATGAACTGTTGTCCACTAACACAATGATTTGTCAGTTCATAGGCATCTGGTCGAATCTTGCTCAACTCCATGAGTGGATTTCAAAGAAATGGAAATATTTGGGTAAAGGTAAGATTCAAACTCACCCTTCCGCGAAAGGCATTTTCATTGTGACTTTTTATTCAATTCAGGATAAACATGCATTTTTTAACGAAATTCATTGGGAATGGTGTTAGTATTTACTTAGTCTAAGCCATGCCACCCTGATTCTGACCCATACACCAACAGAATCAACACAAAACTTATTTGGATTACGCTACCTAATCTACCTATTCAATTTTGGGATTTTTGTTTTTTATTTTTAATTAACCATAGAGAAATCTATTAGAAAATATTGGGATGTTGATCCCAACACTATAGAAGGTTTCCATTCAAATTATGCCATTAGTTTAACCAATGTGAACATCACCAAAAGAAATACTTGCGCAAAAAGAACTAATAGTCAGAAAAAAAACTTGGGTAAAACCATTAGACTATGAAGGTTTACCCTTCAAATGTTGTAGTAGATGTTTCTAAACCAGCCATTTGGTTAACGATTGTCCTAACAAAAACATAGAAATAAAAATTATTGGTGAAAGGATGATGGTTGTGAACATATCACTGTAAAATCATTAGAATAGACTGAATAAAATAGTGATGTTCCTGATTTAGTTCTAAAAACTCAGATAGAAGACTTGATCATGAAGACAAAGGAAGATCATAACTTGCAAGGGTAGAAATTAGATTCAAAAAATTCAATGATTTCCTCTAAGGACATTGTAATTGCTCACACCCTTTCAATCAATACTTGATCAACCATTTTAGGAAGAGAATAATTCTCAAATTAAAAATCTTGGAAATCACATAAATCTATTGATTCATTTGAAATCTTCACTCCAATTATTCTAAATTTTTGGGATTGTGTAGGTTGGACCATTGCGATAAAAAAAAATGGGAATAAAAGGTAAGAAAGATATGACTCCTTTAAAAAGGACCATTAGAGCTCAAAAATAAAATGTACATAAAAGGTTTTAGTTGAGTTTTGTTTTTTTGCTATCTAGCCATTTTGTAATTGTACATATTTTTTTGCTACTTTGGGTACTTTTAGTCCTTTTTTGTAGGGTTTATTTTTTTATCAAGATTTAGTTTCTGTGCCTAATTGATTCATTTATTAGGTAGGGTCGCTTTTCAAAACCCATTTTTACTAATATTAAAATAATTTGAATGCCAAATAAAAAAGGATATTCTCAATAAATATAAAAGAGGAAATAAATATTTAGACAACTGATTACTTATACCTATTGAAAATGAATCATCACTTATTGTAAACCTATATGTATATAGTTATTATTTCAATATTGGACCTATTCCTTATAAACACATAAATGACATTTTAAAATATGTATTAAAAAAAATTAACAACACATTATTTCTATTTTGGTAGTAATGGAGGAACATCATCTCAATTGCTGTGTAGACATCAAAGGAAATTATTTTAAATTATGTATTTAATTTTTTTAGAATCTTAGTTACTAAAAATAATTATTACTTAAACCTAATTCAGACACATAGGTATTTTCACCATATAATGGATCACCTATCATCTGTTTGAATATTTTTCATATACATGGAAAATTAGCTATGAAAGAAATATGTATGTGTGACATTTGAACATGTGCATTGATTGTGTCCATTGGCCTTATGTTTTTATTTAAATTTTATGTATGTAATACTTATTGACCATCATATTATGGGATTTAGGGTATATAAAGTGTGTTTTTTTTACAAAAAATATTAATTTTTTTTCTTAAATGATTTCCCATTATCTTTAATAATAGTTAAAGGTCAAACAAATTGAAGAATAACATTTATCATCATAAACATGGCTATGTCATCTCTACTGGTAAACTAAAGTGAGGTTGATTCTACCCATTTTGTAAAATATTTTGTACCTTTCATTATGAATTTGTGTCTTCTTGATGATCCTGATTTTATTTTCAAATAAAATAAAATCTAGAAAGGGAGAATGGGAATGATTAAATAACTAGTTGTAATTCATGAGTTAGATCATGATTTAAATTTATATATTTCTAATCGTAGATAATAGTTTAGAATGATTTACATAGTTTTTACCCATTATGGGATAATAATAACCCTAACATAATAATTTTTGGGTTATTAGGTTTCTACTTAACTTCATATAGAGTCACTATCATGCGTCTCTAGAAGTGCATTTCTTGCCTCATCTTTTCTAAGATATCAGAACAATTGTCAATGAAAGCCTATTTTGAACAAGGCATCCCAAGTGATAACATAACTGAGTGCCTCTATCTATTTATTACAATTACAATTATAAGTAAAATGATCAGGTATAAATTCAAGATATATAAAATTATAAATATCATTGCACTATTCTATATTTGATACACTAAACGTAACAGTAAGCATTGTTAAAGCATCCTTTTTATGAACTGTAGTTAAAGGCTAGAATAATATTCATATCTTAAAATTTTATGTAATCATAATTAACATTGATGGGAAATATTGATGTCACATTGGGAATTTCATCAACATGATGGTTATCCTTACATGGGATACTTTCAATAGAAAATGTGTTAAATGATTCTTTCAATATCTCTACCATTTATTTAAATGCAATTAAATCTCTTATTTGGTTTGATAATTATTTCTTAGCTAATTAAAAATAAATAGTCTCTATAAACCTGAGTATTCACAAATGGAGTTCCAGTTCTATATACAAACTAAAGATCAAGGCTTCGTATTATGTTATATTGTTAGTACATGGGAAATATAGTCTACAAAAATTTACATACATTCCCTTTAGTGGTAAATAAAATGATACCTACACCCACACCTATCGTACACATGGATCCATCAAATAACATAGTCCATATGTTATTTGATACATTACATGTTGCCAAATCATCATAAAAAAAAATTGTTATTAGAAAAGTGTATGATAGTGGACCTCTAGTTAGAAAATCAACTACAACTTTAAGTTTTAATAGTTTTTGAAATATGAACATAATAACAAATTATATGAGTTACATCACCCATTTAGGTATTTAAACTACTAGATTGTTTATTTCATGATATATTTTTTTGGGAATTTATTGACTATTGTTGAAAGTAGCTACTAAGAAGGGGGGTCGAATTAGTAGACAATAATGCACATTGAATTATAAAACCATTTCATCATACATCAGCTTGATCTATAAATAAAAACATTAAAGTACATATATCTAAAGCAAGAATCAAGAGTATACATCACATGAAAACATCATGTATGTGGGAAACGTTTATGGGGGATAAAACCCACTAAACCCTAAAAGATGGACTATACTCATATAATAACAAGATGAAATTTATACCAACTAAATTTTATCAAGAAACTACCATCCTTTATTTATGGATACTACAATCCCACAAGGTACTACCACACTTGTTTAGCTGAGATGCAACGACAACTAGACCTTTAGCAAGTTTCACCTTGCAAGGAGGTTGAAACCCTGTAGATGTTGAGATTCCAAAACAAAGCCTATAAACACATCTAAAATTTACCTTATGTCTTATAAACTATATGATGTGCTTCTCTTTTTTTCACTTCTTCTTCACCTTTCAATCTCTCTCAAATAGCCTCTAGGCCTTACTTTCTCAACTACCCTCTCATAGGCTCATTAGGTCTAATGAACTATGAATTCACATTAATCAAATTGATAAGATAATCGTGCTTGATATTATTCAGTCTCTGATGGTCTTAAATGACATTTTCCTTTTATTTCAAAGGTTATCTCCTTCACTTAACTCCACACACACACAACAAGCACAAATAGGCCAATTAGTCCTTGTAATTATATGAATCCTCTTAGTCTAACCCATATTGATCAGCTAATATGCTTCACACACTTTAAATGGGTATATAAACACACTAAATGGGTGAGACACATGATTCATAGGTCATCCATTACCTCATTATCCCAAATCCTCCATTGGACCTTAGTGAGACCTAAATTAATTTAGGCTTACTCAACCACACATTAAAAATTGGACTCCATCCTATAACAATAAATAAAACACATAAAATTTATTAATAATAGACAATTTATCATTCCAACAAATTTACATTCCACCTATAACACCATATCAGACCTTGAACATAGTAATTTTGTCTCCTCGCTCTTTAGACAACATACATAAAAAACATAGTCATAGACTTTTGAAGTATAGTATAAATTTTATCATATAATAATATTAAAAAATAATATAGATGGAACCTCCAATACCTAAAAAAACATCCATGTGATTTATACACTTTAACACATACTACTAAGCTTCAGCAACATCTCTACTAAAATACTACTCAAAGCAACCAGTGCACCTAGAAAATATCTTGATAAACTAAAATATAAATACTGCTTATAACCTCAAAAAATATCACCCAAATGCTTAAAATTTTTATTAAATACTTCACATAATCATTTTGTTCTTTTTAAACAATAACAGAAGGCAAATCACCTCCAAAGCACACCTGCAATAGGACCACTCCAACTCGTGAAATACAATCAAAGTTCAATCAAGAAACCTTGAATATTTACATAAATTTGAGCACTTTCATGACATATATTCCTCATTAATGGTTCCTCTGAGGTCTATATATCAGCATCTAATAGTTATTATTCTTTTTCTATCATCATTCATTAGTCTTACAGACCAATTCCTCAGACTACTCTCATACTCTACATACACAACTAGATAATTCCTCTTGGCTACCTCATCTCAACGGCTCAAATAGATTATATAGATTCCAAAAATATTGAGTATATTAATTATGTATCAAGACACATCATTATATGAGACCAATCTTATCAAGGAACCTCAAACATTTCACTTCCCTCAGCATGCCTGTAGCAGTCATTTTAACTCAAAACATAGTCAAGGTGAGCATGACTCCTAAAAAATATAGATTCACTTCCTTGACATCAAAATTTATTCATGATATCCTTAAAAAATATTATATTAAATTAAAACACTAAACCACATATTTAGATTTTAAAATATGAAACATATGGATCAACTATTGGAACATACACCTTCAACATTTTTATTCACATAGGCTGATCAATTTGAGATCACTTTATTTATTATGTAAGGGAACATTAATTACTTGAAACTTAAAGTAAAATTAATAATATGTCTTAAATAAATACCCCAATCCATTGGACTCATACATAAACACATGAAACCTATCCATAAATAGATTATAACATAGACTACCTTTTGTCATTATTTTCACTGTTTGCAGATTTATTAAAAAGCCAAATTTTATGATAAAAATTATTATCATAGATGATGAAAATTTCCAAAACAATTACACACACACACACACACACGCACACACATGCACGCACACACACACACACACACACACACACACACACACACACACACACACACACACACACACACACACACACACACACACACACACACACACACACACACACACACACACACAATAAGTCTTGACCTTCAACCTCTAATAGCTTGCATGTGTTGACTCAGTCAACTCTACCTGTACTACTAAAAACTTCATGAATAAACTTCTTTATATACCTTTTTCTTACTATCCAAACACACCACCACCACCTATAGGTGATTAGAATAGTTATATAAACCTTTAAATAGTATAAATTGGTTGAACAATCCATTTTGTCACATATCCAACAATATTTCTCCAATTGGGTCAATATAAAGGTTTCTAGGAGGGTTTTGACAAGTCTACATTATTTTAAAAAAATCATAAATATATATCCCTCAATACACTTCAAAATACTTGAAAATAACTCTTAGGTCACCATGTAAACTCTACATGTGCCAATAAGCATTAGCACTTTCTTCTTGAGCTAAGAAACCTTCAATCTACATGTATAAGTGTCCTTCCAACATACTATATTGATTTATCTTCATCTTTAGGACCTAAAAATTGGTCAAAATCTTTGAAAAACCTTGTCATACATCAATTCATGCTTACAATAGATATGACATCTTTAAATCTCACTTTGATTCACCAATTGGACCTCACTATGTCACTATGCATGTGAGGTCTAAGACTATAAGTCAAGCCTTGAACAAGCAACCACATTTAAACCTATTCAAAATATTTCACGACATTAGGAACAAGCCATACACATTTATTACATATTCCTCATATTCCCTCCATGTTTTCTATGGTATCCAACTTCTCAACATGCTAGGCCTCCAAGCCTATGCCAATCATACTTTGTCTTCTCTCCTTCACTTGTAAAACTAATAAAACACTAGACACAATATGACAAACCTAAAATAATTCTTACCTTAACTCATATGCATCCAAACCTACCTTTCTCAACTTCATTCCATCACCACTTTATCATTACCTTTTGACATCAATGCATATGATATCATACTTTGACATCAATGACAACATATCTCTAACAATATCCCCCTTTGTCATTGATTATAATAGCTACTTATCCTACTCCCCCTTTGTCATTGATGAAAATATCTACTTATCCTCATCCCCCTTTGTCAATAATGATTAAAATGGACATATTCTCCTCTCAAGCTTATGAACACAATCCTCCAATCCTAGGACCTATCCTCTTGTAATGTTCCCCCTTAGTCTATGCATGAAGAATAAAAACATTTTTAAAAATCATTAGCTGGTTTGATCAAGTCATCACATAAACCTTATTTAATTTTTAATTATATTAAACATATCCAAATATCAATCAAGATTGAATCATCTTCATAAATGCTCCGCCTCACATCATGCACTATTCTACTAGGAAATTCAATCTAACTGTGCTAGCTCCCCCTAATTATATGTTCCATCTAGAGAGAGTCATCTTAAACAAGTTTCTTTTAGGTTTGAAAACAAAACTTCAAGTACTGCACACATATAATCAATATCCTCATTGAAACACAAATATATCTCATGGATACCTAGTCAATTTGGATCCACTCCTTTTTGCTTAGATCTTATGCCTTCAAGTATCTTTATTTCCAAGATTGTTAAGCCATCAAGGCTCTTTCCTTTGCAAGATATGATATTGGATAACACAAAGTCAATACAATGTCTTAGAGACATCATACATTATATCAAACTTATGGAATCCCTTATGTAAGCATGACAAGATGTTTAAAAACATATAAATAATCTTACCAGATCATCTTTTTCTTATGGATAAACTTATCTTCATGATCAAGAAACTTTGCCAATACCAATATTTAATAATTGATATATAAACATAGATTCTTGCTTATGATGACTCAAAACTTGTCATCTTCAGACTATCAAATAATTTTAAATCAAGTAGAATATGCCAAGATGTTCCTTCAAGAGTTTATGAGGTCTTTTTTTTTATCAAGGAAACAAGACATCTTCTAAAAATAACATTCAAAGGCATAGCTATAATCTTCCTCACTTAGATCATTAGCATCTAAAAATGCTATAGGAAAAAATCATCTATATAATATTGTGAGTTTATTCATGTCTTCAACCATATGTCAATTAATCTTGTTATGCATATATTAGATCAAAAAGACATCACATGACATACCTTGAAGAAACGCTTTATGACAAACTCCTTCAAGACGTAGGAAGCATGATAAACTATAGAAATGATCACCTAAAAACATTTTAAGAACATATTTAGTTATCCTTTAACATGATGAAATCATTCTCAGATCAACTCTAGTCTTTATAATAAATGAAAAACATCTTTATACCAAAATTTCATTAGTCTTAAGAGACTAATCTTCAACTTTTATATCTTTGATTTGTCTTTGTCTTATAATTCACCATTTGAGCTCATAAAAATACATCATGAGCATGTATACAACTTGAATAAACATTGTGAAAAACATTAACTATTGATCATTGAGCATCAAAGGCCATTAAAAGGCTACTTATATCATGAACAACCATGTTAGGGTTTGTAAAACATCAATCCCTCAATTCATTGCCTTCAATATTTTGGGTTAGATCTTAATTTTAAGCATTAAATTGATAATATAGAGATCATATATAGGTGTTATAAGACATCAAGAACATCTTCAACCATTTTTAAAAATTATCTTGATCTACTGAGAGCATATAATAACTTACCTTATCACATTAGTCTTCCAATAATAAGAACCTTCAAGCCTAGTCAATCTTAAACTTGACTTTCTTGCACAAGAATAAACATTTAGATCAACTACAAAGCATGGGAATTCTATTTATGGAGATAAAAACATCATACAATAATTATAATATCAAAATAATATCATTAGTCATATTCTAATCCTTTTCTTCTCAAACTAGGTTCATCGTTTCAAATATAGATAGTAGGCTTTAACATTTATGCATGTTTGTTGCACCTATATGGATGGTCAAACTTCATAATACCCTTGGAGGTCTTATACATCATGTCATCTTAATATTATACTCTTAACCCAAATTTATATGAATTAATCTATGAATTATATAATCCATTATTTATAAACTAGTATTCTTCACAAATTTGAATTATCAAATCCCAACGATTATATTTTCATACAAAATTGGCTAGGTATGAAAATGTAGAAATATTCCTAGAAGACCAATTTTGAATCACCATAACTTTTGATATCATCCATATCAAGACCTAAAATTTGAAAAATATGAACTAAGCAAAAAAATAATCAATTTTATATGACCATTTTCTTATGACTCCTCCACATGTTTGAATGCTGACATCATCAATATACTTACTCAAGAATATATGTCAAGGAGACAAGTCAAACCTAGATCTTCATAATACTACTCTTAAAAAATTCCTTTGACTTAAAAAAGTTCCCTAAGCACTATTAACCCCTTAATTTAATTCTCATATAATCATCCACGACCTATAAGACCTATACTATTATCATACACTCACAAAAAATCCTCTTCACTTCTTTGTCTATGCAAACAAGACATCAACACTCCATGATTTAATTTGACAAATAGAACTCTTCCATTGGATCTTGTCAACTTAGACTATAAACATGAAAACATGCACATGCCTTTGATACTTCATGAATCTTTAGATAGACCTCAATTAGATCACATACTCTAGGATACTAATAAAACCATTTCCTATCTTTCTTCTTTCATGTTAGATGATCAAGAGACCAACTTCAATAAGCTCTATTTTACAATTTAGATTTGATGTTGGATTTAGATTATGAAAATACCTTACTATTTAACCTTGTTATTTCTATAACTCAGTCATCTATGTAGACTTAAAATTTGGTCTTGAAAACCATATCCATCTTTTCAAAAAAGATGAATATTGTCTTCAACATACCTCAAGCTACTTTAGGATCACTTGTAGGCTTTTAATCCTCTTCCAAAGGTGTGGCTCTGATACCAATTATTGAAAGTATATATTGAGAGGAGGGGTGAATCAATAGAGAAAAATGCACATTTAATTATGAAACCATTCCATAATACATTAAATTGATCTAGAAACACAAACATTAAAGTACATATATCCAAATCATGAATGGAGAACATACATCATATGAACACATCATCTATGTGGGAAACCCTGATGGGGGTTAAAACTCACTAAAACTTATAATATGGATTATATTCCTATAATAACAAGATATAATTTAATGCAATTAAAACATATCAAATAACTACCATCCCTTATTTAGTTATACTACAATCCCAGAAGGTGCTACCACACTTGTCTAGCTAAGTTGAAACAATAACTAGACATTTAACAAGTTTCACCTTTTAAGGAGGATACAACCCCTTATATTTTGACATGAAATAAATAAAACATATGAAAATATCCACTTATGATCTCAGTTCTTGTACATGTGATGATGTAATTATCTTACTTTCACTTCTTCTTCACCCTTCAATCTCTATCAAATAGCCTCTAGGGTTTACTTACTCATCTAGCCTCTTCTAGGTTTATTAGGTATAATGACCTATGCATTCGCCTTAATCACCTTGATAAGATAATAATTTTTTTATCTTATTCACTCTTTTGTGGTCCTAAATGAATTATACCTTTTATTTCAAATGTTATAACCTTCACTTGGATCCTCTCACACACAACAAGCATAAATAGGCCAATTAGGCCTTGTATTTATACCACATCTCTTGGTCTATCCCATCTTATTTAGCTAATAAGTTTCACACACTTGGAATAAGTATCCAAACATGGTATATGGGTGAGACACATGCTTCATATTTTTTCCATTACCTCAATATCCCAAAGCCTCTATTGGACCTTAGTGAGAACTAAAGCAATTTAAGACTACTCACCCACACGTTATAAATTAGACTCCTTGGTCCACATTAAGACTTTAATAAAACATAAAACACATAAAAAAATATTAAAAATATACCATTTATCACTCCAAAAATGTTACATTCAACCTATAACATCATCTCTCACCTTAAACCTAGCAATTCAGTCTCCTCACTCTTTAGACAACATACACAGAAAACATAGCGATAGACTTCTAAAGTATAATGTCAATTTTATCATATAATAATATAAAAAATTAATATATATCAAACATAAAATACCTAATAAACACCTACATGTTACTTTGAAACTCCAACATAGTCCAATAATCTTTAGGAACATCTATGCCAAAAGACTACTTAAAGCAACTAGTGTACCCAAAAAATTGTCTTAACAAATTGAGATATAAATATGTCTTATCACCTAAAAAAAAGTCCCCCAACTACTCAAAAATATTCTTAAGTAATTAAAAAACCTAATTATGTTCTTTGGAAATAATAACATTACTAAAATCTTCTCCAAACAACACATGCAACAAGACCACTCTGACTTGTCAAACACAGTCAATGTTCAGTCAAGAACTCTTGACTCTTTACATGGATTTGAGAATTTTAATGACGTATATTCTTAATTAATGGTTACTATGATATATATATATATATACATATATATATATATATATATATATATGTCTATATATATATATATACATATATATATATATATATATATATATATATATATATGTATATATACACACACACACACACACACACACACATATATATATACCCTCCATGTTTTCCCTAGTCTCAACCTACTTAACACACTAGGCTACCAAGCCTATGCCAATCATACTTTATCTTCTCTCCTTAACTTGTAGCACTATCAAAATGCTAGATACAACATCAAAAACCTAAAACAATTCTTACCTTAGCTCATATCCATCCAAACCTTCCTTTCACACCTTCATACAATCACCACTTTGTCATTACCTTTTGACATCAATACATTTCATATAATCCATTGACATCAATGACAACATACCTAAAAAAACCATAAAATGGATCTCATTTTTTTAATTGGTAAAGGTTAGTATTTTTTAATTTGTTCCATATTTTTATTATGGAGAAAAATATATAACATGTATAGTGTAGTTAGACTCATATAACATTAGAAAATTAAACATGATACATAAAATTTGTGATAATGTTTTGACCTTGAAATAAAATACAAATAAATCTAAAAAATAAAATTATGACCCTCCATGACATTTTATTGTTGAGATCTAAGGGTCATATTCAGAGGATTTAGTCACTTTTTACCTCTACCTATCTGTTTGTTACTTACCACCATCCAGTCTATTTTATCCATTGAATCTGAGGAGATGGGAATGAATATTTCAAGAAACTCAACTAATTTATAGTTATTCAATAAAATCTTGTCCAATAAATTTTCACTTGAATCTTACATTTTAATATTAATTTATGAAATGGAATCAACCTTAAAAAAGGATTCATTTTTATCAAATTCATTATCCTATATGGCCTAAATATTCCTTACAGGATTCATCAAATCCATGGAAATCCTGTTTATATTTTCTCTCTTAATTTTTCTAGTCTTAATTAAAATTAGTAGTCTTTTATTTGACCTCATCATCATAAATGTGCTCGGTATTGTCTATTCCCTCCATCATGAGCTGATCGATAAGGGCATCCCTCCACCATGATGTTCACATTTATTTATAGTTTTTTGGCATGAACCAACCATATTTCTTATGTCAAAATAATTCCTATAATGTAATACTATCCATTCAAAGTATAGTGCTTGAGACCAAATTTGATTTTGACCTTTCATATCAATGGTAGTAGAAATTTCATAGGATAGATCCATATTGAAAATTATTGTCACATAGGTGGTATGAAGATAATTCATTTTATGTTCATTTTTTACCAACATATCTTCCAAGTCCTTACGTATCATGGAGAGGTTTGATCTATCCCATAACAAGAGTGGGAGGTATGTAAGACATACCTGAGTAGCCCTGATGTTGGAAAATTATATAAATGGGTTGAATGAGGCAAACCATGGATTCATCAATATAAGATGATGATCCATGGACCAAATATGGTCATAAAAAATAATATTCCTATCTTTAGGGATAATAAAAATTACATGAAGAATCCCTTGGTGCATGCGTGGATTTATAACTTCTCTTTCATAACATCGATCCCATTATTAATCATGTTGTGTCATAATTTCTGTATATTAAATAATAATGTCAAACATATATTTTACTTTAAAATATACATGCATTCACAACCAACCAGTTGATGTATATTGTAATAAATTTCTCATTCCCTAAAGGTCATGATCATATTATGCTAATAACTCCCCTAAGGCCTCAAGAGTTTCCAAAATAGAAAGAAGTAATGGTATATCAAGTATTAACGACATGAACACTAGTGAATTTGCTAAATATTATTTTATTATATAAAAAATATTTAGGTACACTTCATGTATCCTTATTTACTATACATGTGAATGGTATCTTTTATTGGTTGGTTGTGCAATAAAATATTGAATTACTTGAATTTTTCCATGTAAACACCAAAACTAATTTTAATTTAGTTGACAGTGGAATATCCATGATAGATTTTACCTTTTTATTATCAACATTGATACTACATTGATAAATAATGTACACCAAAAAAATTCTATAAGACACCAAAAAAACATATATTTTTTTATTTAACCATACCTTAAAGTTTATGAAACATTCAAATATTTATCTTAGGTTTATAGTGTGATATTATTAGTGCTTATATTTTACTAATAAAGCATTTAAATAGTATTCAAATATCTTATGAATGAAATCATGCCAAATATGTGTCATTTCCCTTTGATATGTAGCTCTTATATGTTTTAGTCAAATAATATTGTTAACATAACTAAATCCCCCCATGGTGTAGTGAATATTATTTTTTCTTGATCTAATAGATCGATTTTCAATGATTATAGGATATGAAGCCATACATACATTAAAATTTCTCATACCCAATCTTATAATAATGATATTTTCAATGTTTTTTAATAAAAAATCATCTTCTATAAAAAAATTATTTAAATCCCAATAATCTATGGAACAATGAATTTTGTAATTAGGCTTTCTGAAAGGGACTGTATTAGAAACCCAATCAGAAGGCACAATTTGTATAATGAATCCTACATCTAGGAATCTTTGAATCTCATATTTTACAAGTAACGATAACTTGGGATGAATTTAAATAACCTTTTTCTTAATGGGATTTGCATTTGAATATAGTAGTATATTATACATTGCTACATATTGGTCAATGTCAGGCATGTTAGAATAAGTTGGATTGAATATTTCCTGATAATCCTCTAGAACAAACTAGTAATATTTTCCTTCATCCTCTTTAATAACTATGAGTCATAATAATTTTATAATATATTAATATGTTATATTATTTATTCATTTAACCAAGTGGATCTATTTACAATATATGGTGCAATAAGAATTTTGTTATGTATATCATTTTGGATATTGGTATCATCATTATCACCAAAGTAGGAATGGAAACCCATTATTATGACATAAGGCATGTATAACCTTATTTACCCCCAACTCTCTAGTAATGACTCATCATTGGATAACTCATTTAATGTCCAAATTTATGGAAAAGCATTTTCATCAATCATTTATGGTCTTATCAATGATAGATCAAAAGTACAATTATGTACATACATGCATTTTAAGATTTCTTTTATGAAATGTGGGTGGTCATATATAATTTAGACTTTGTATTATATTATAAAATAAAATTTCTATTTAAGGAGGTGTAGAAAATACATAAATAATTTATCTTGTTAATTTTAGCTGGTTAATATATAAAAAATCTATTTCTTGTAATACAATTCTATAATCTATTAAATATCAATACCATTTTTAAATTTAAATTTAATATATATTTAAAAAATTATATAATTTTGGAAATAAAATAAAATAATACATTACCAATATCTTGCTTATTGTTTAAATTTTTTTTATAAATAATTGAGGGTTAAAAGGGGGACCTCTCCCATAATATGGATTGAGCCACAAACATCATTTTCCATGGAAAAAATCCATGATGTAATGAGATTTATAAATCCCCCATAACCAACTAAGGCTCAAAAGGGACCAAGTAGTACAACAACCTTTAGTCAAAAAAGAATGAAGACCATGAAGGAACTAATGCAAATAGAATTATTATAAGATAAAAAAAGTCAAAAAAATATGTAATCCAACTAACAACAAATAATGGGGTGCCAAGATACATCTCCATAAGAGAGGCCTCCAAATTATATTCTTCCACCAAATAACTAACTGGGCTAATGCTATCAACATTCACTAATACCGTTTCTTTCATCTCTACTCATAACATAGCTAAGATAATGTCAGTTCTTATATCCATCCCACTCTTAAATATTGATCCTAGACCAGTCCAAAGAGACATCATCACCACATTCCTATGCTAACTTTCATCGATGTCCAAACTCTATGCAAGACGTGGCAAACCCATGCCACCTTCAAGTAGCCAAGTTGGAAGATGTGTTACATTTTGCACACCAGTAGAGGATTGAAGAGCAAACATTATCCCCAATGATTGTATAGGGGATCACATGGTTTCAATGTCCAGCATCAAGATTTGATTTCCTAACTATGATAGTTCCATGATGACATTATGAATCTATTCAGCAAAATCTAATCACTTTTCTAAACTAACCTTCATCTCCCTAAACAGAAAAGGGGTATAAAGCTTATTGTTTATTTACTTGAGAGTGAGATATCAACTTAGATTTTTAGAGGGAAACCTACAATATCTTATCCCAACACTACTATATAAAAGGGCCTAATCATCCCTTATTCCACCATCTTAATTATTTCTTTATCTTCCATGATTAATAGAAACATAACAATAAAAATTCATGGCAGATCAAAATTCACCTTGAACCAATGCAACATTTTTAGAAAGACATAGCCTATGGTTATTTTAATACCATCTAAGATTTATCCAATTTGGACTATAAATACATGCTTGATTCTAATGTCACTCACCGATATTTCAAAGAAAATATATCAAAGATCCATTGCCATCCTAAAACATGGCTCACTTAGATTTAGTTGTATAAACTAGTCCATTGACCAGAATTTTGAGGCCTATTATGAGGATGTTCTCAATAGTAGAATATCTCCTTAAGGAAAGGTAAAAGGGAAATTAATGGTAGCCTTAATCTTGGATTTCCATGATCCATCCACTCAAATATCCCATAATTATAAATGCAATATAGGCATTAATGATTAGAGTTTCCAAAATGAAAAAATAACCAAGTAGACCACAGGCCACTCCAAATAAAGGATCAAACTTCTTAGAAATTATATGTAGATGGGGGATCCATAAGCCACATTCTAAAAAAAATTTCACTAATAGAGTATAAACCGTACCTAATACTTTATTCTATGAAAAAATCCACTTTAAAATTCCCTTATCCTTAGCAATGATTAGCCTCACAAACAGAAAATTAACTCAAATTATCCCAATTCCTCCCCAAGATATTTTCAATGTGCCATACACATGCATGTATTTTGGATAGATCTTAGATTATTATAATGGAGTCCCCTTTGATTGTGAAATTAGAGATGCCACAATGAACCACAAAAATTATCCCCAAAGTTAACATTTGGGCCTTTGCTTCATTGTTGGTCTCATTAATTAATTTATAAGATGTTTCCCAAATCAAAAAACCAACATAATCCTAGATGATACACCCTATACTCAATCATTTAGGTTTCTTATCAGATACTTGGTAAAAATTATGTTTGAATAGTCCTAAGTGAGGTAAAATCCAAAATTCAATATTCACCCTATGACACTTATTACTAAATACCCTAGACCCATTAATGAATGAATTTTTTAAAAGATGCCAGATTAGAAGGATATGCTTGTCCAAACATAAAATAAAACCACTACACCCTTTTTTTTGGGATGATCCAACTTCATACATAATAATCTCATCCCTTTTTAATATTTCACTTAGTTGATAATCTTTTCTTACAAATTTTCTCTAATTTATTTCTTTCCATAGAATCTAAATTATAATGGTTGGGCAAGTCACCTAAAGTGTACAAAGGAACTCTTTAGAGGACCAATATCCCAAGAAGAGAAAGCCTCTAAGAGAGACCTTAGGCTATCACAACTCATCCTTAGCCTAACACAAAACCCATTCCAATATTTAACAATGAAGGGACATATAAAAAAGAGATGATAAACATTTTATTCAATTGATAAACATAATAAAGACTAATACAAACTACCAAAATAAATCTTCTAAAGTCTATCGAAAGTGATAATCCTATTTTCAGATCCTAACCATGTAAAGGCCCTAGCCTTAGGTAAGACAAACTTGTTTTAACATATCACCTTAACCTAGGATAAAGTGTTATCCTCCTAAGTGAACATATTATAAACCAATTTAGCTAGATAACTACTAGATTAAACACCAATCCATTGCATAGATCATATTTGGTGTTAATGAATACTTTGTTTTTTTCTAAATTATCAGACAAAATTTACTTCTACCTATCTAGAATGTGAATTTCCTCAAACATTTTCCACTTTCATTTTATCATATCATCCAATGGGTGAGGTTCTAGTTAATATCACACTTTTCTTTCACATATATTAGATAATAAGGATTTTTCTTATTTCAGACCTAAAACTTCTTGCATTGGCTTGTGCTCATTCCCTAAATCTCCCAAAAAAATAGATTTGTTCCCATTATTCATTATCTAAAAAACATGATTTACAATGATAGGGCATAATTTTATAATAAAATTATAGAGGTACGAGGTTGTGGTTGAGACACCATTGGCTAATTAAAATTACCAAATATATTTGTGCTGTAGAAGCTTATTCCAAAAATCATATAGTTGAGACTCTATGTGCCAAATTAACCTAGCCCCTAGAGCTATGTCTTGTAAGGTTATATTATTATAACTCACCCCTCCACCCTATTTCAAAAGACACACTCTATCCCATTTAAATAGGATAACTTTATTTTTCTTCACTAATCCTTGACACAAGAAATCTTACATAATTCAGTTGATTTCATTAAGCACCTTGACAGGGGATAAAATTGACATGATATAAATCATAAGGGTAATGAGAACTGATTTGATTTGTGTTATTATCACTATAAAGGATAACCACATACCTTTTCATGCCTTCAACCTAGCCTAAAAACATGAAATAAGGTTATCCCAAAATGTCACATTGATAGTCCCACCAAAGAGAGTGACCCTAAATACTTGTACTAGACACTATGAATATTAAAACATATAATATTATTTATGTAAATGTTCAATTTTACTTTCTAAATTTATAATATAAATTTACAAATTGTTTTCACTCAATAGGTGGCCTGAAGATCCCTCATAGCTAAGAAAAACTCCCTTCATCCTAGTTGCCTCATGAATAGTGGCATAACCAAAGATCACCATCTCATCATCAAACTGTTGGATTGCGAATCTATTTACTCCATTAGATAGTTTAATAAATTTTAATATAACTTTAGTAATCACCCATGAAATGGATTTACTAAGATATTCTACTATAATGATGAAAAGAAAAGGGGATAAGGTGTCCCATCGCCTTAACGCTCTAGAGGATTAAAATAATATTTATGTTTTTCCATTGACTAAAACTAAGAACTAATGAATATAAATTCAACTAAACAAATTTCATCATTGTATAATAAAATAAACTTTTTAAAAAACTTTGATAACAAAAAAATCCAATTCACTCTATCATAAAATTTGTTGATTTCTAATTTAAAAATCATAACTTTGTACTAGGAACCAAAAAGGGAATGTACCACTTCCTGCGTGGTTACAATAAATTCCTAGATTTGGCTACCTAGAATGAGGCCACCTACTTATTGGAAATTAGGGAATCAATAATAAACTTAACACTAACTATAATGACTTTGGATATGATATTGTACATACTACCACATACAGAAATAGTCTTAAAGTCAATGCACATGGATTCCTTCATCCCTTCAAAATCAGAGTGATAAAGGTATTATTAATATCAGGGGAAATTTTTTATTTTAGATGGTATTCATTCACCATACTCACCACGTCAAGATCTATAAAGTCAAAAAAAAGCTATAAAATAGTCATTCAAAAGGTATTTGTCCTAGGATAGTTAACTATACCCATAAAAAAGACCATCAACCTGATCTCCTCATTAAAGAAAGGTGCCATCAATGCAAAATTATGCTAATTCAAAACCAGCATAGGGATTTGATTTAATCTATTGAACTATGCACTTAGTGAAGAAGGATTAGAGAAATAAAGTAGATCTTCCAAGAATACTACATCATCCTTTTTTATTCTTGATATAGATTATGAAATCTCTAATCCATGGAAGAAATATTCGAGATATGGTTTACTAATCTCCTCACTCAAGCGTATTTATAGAAAAACATTCCATTGTTATCCCACTATTTAAAATTGTGTTTTCAATACACTTCCTCTCTTAGATCAAGCTTAGATAATTATTCCAAGAGGGATTTCTCTATTTTACATAGTTCATCATCCACACCTAATGCCATTACAATCTAGTAGATGGTTTCTAACTTAGATTCTACTCCATCAATTTCTTTTAAAATATTTTTGAAGCTCAATTGATTCAAATATTTTAAGTGTGGCAGAATGTGATTGAATTTTTTACTCATCAAACACATCTTAATTCCCACCAGAGGGGATCCTTATTCTACCAATGTTTTATTATTCATGTGTTGAGTGATCACATAACCATATGACCTCATGTTTGAAGGATCAAAGCGGAGGATCCATATCTTCTACAATATAGATTTCAATTGGAGCATGATCTAAACCTGAAATAGGTAGAATATTGTTTTTAGGATCAATACTTGTTTAGACATTCTATGGAGATGAAAAACCAATCTAAAAATTATGAGACATTGTATAAACCTTATCAATAGTTTATCTAAGAGAATATTACACTTTCACAAACCATATCCACCATCTCAACTGATTCAAAAAATATAGTAAAATCCTTTTAAGATTTAGGACAATGCTTCCACTCACTTATCTTTTATGTGCCATCCAAAATTGCATTAAATATCCTCCAAGAATACATGAATCATTATTTAGAATATCAATCTTACCTAATAGGTCATGCCAACACTAAGCTTTGAGGGGCACCTCATTAGGGCCAGACACATTAAGCATAAAAAATGAAAGGTCATGGGAGTAATATAAAACCTTACAAAGCTACTAATTATGCATAGAGCCATAATTATCCACTCATATCTTCAATGGATCCCAAATGCTCATGAAACCACTAGAATCCCTAACATATTAAAAAAGATACCCTTCAATCTATTCCATGTTTTCCTCATAAGATCTATCTACTTAGTTATTTTTAATTTTCTTTATTAAAATATAAAAATATAATAGCCTAGCTTATTCAACTAAAATCTCACTAGATGCCTCTTTTTAGGTGAATTCAAGATCCTAACATTTAAGGAAAATATATTTATTATTCAACTAAGGTGTATTTAACATCCCATTTTTTAGAATATAAAGACTGCTGAAGAATATATTAAGTGGAGTTTAATCCATATATTTTGAAAATATAATATGATAAATTATTAGGAGAAACAAGTGGACATGATGTTACAATAGTAGGTAGACATGTTTAAATAGATGGTGTCTTTCAAACATATATGTCCACTTAAATTTTTTATCATATTTTTAAACCAAAAATTCTTCTTGATCGCTTCTAATTTATTAAGTGTAATTGTAGCAAAAGCAATTTATCCATTACAATTACAAAGATAAAACTTGCTCATCCACAACTGAGCTCCTTATCCAATGAATATATATGCCCCCTGATTGAAACGAAGGGAGTTATAAATTTGACATAGATATTGGGTTAATGATTTATAAATAATAGGATCTTTCATAATAAGTGGAGTTTTATCCACATTTTTGAAAGATGTAACATAAGCAAATTATGTAATAGGGATTTGACTCTTTAATGTTGGCCCTCCACCAAGTAATACCTTTTAGATAATTTAATTATCCAAATCAAATATCTATGAAGGCAAGTTACCTTTCTTAAACATCCAAAGTAATATTTAGAAATGATTTTGACCCCAAAATGGTAATTAAAATAAGTGATACAAAATCATACCTGGTAACTCTAATATCACTTGGGAAGAGATTCTGTGTGCTTATCTAAATTATGGTTATGTAAAGGCATAAGTAGTCTACCTCAAAACACTTACTATATATAGTATTTATATATATAGCCTATCCATTTATATATTGTATCTAAATGTAGATTTGTATAATTTAGAGAATTTCATTCCAATAAAATAACAACAAACTCATCGCAATAAATTACACTTGATGGGTCTCCTACCATGGGTTTTGGATCACATCTAGGGGATCATCAAAATTAGAGAATTTCAATAATCCACTACAAAACCATAGTGTAATGAAAATTATCGAAGCTTATCTATGGAAAAAGAATTAAAATTATCATCATGGAACTTTGGTACTAATCGTAACAATTTACAAATAAATATTAGGCTCTTGCATAATAACTGGAGTTTCATTCACATTTTTTGAAGATGTAACATTATTAATTATTAGGAGAAGCAAGTGGTGTTGATATAATAGTAGGCATACACATTAGAATAAATGGTGTCTTTTGAACATCTATGTCCACTTCAAATTTCTTCTTGGTCAGTTCTAAAAATTTTACTGCCATTGTAAAAAAGAAATTTCTCTATTATAATTACCAAGACAAAAGTTAATCACCCACAACTAAAATCCTTATCCAATGAATATAGATGCCACTAATAAAAATCAAGGGAGTTACAATTTTGAGGTATAGATTGTCCTAATGACTTAGAAATAATAGGCTCTTTCATAACAAGTGGGGTCTCATCCACAATTTTTGAAGATTAAACATAAGAAAATTATCTAATAGGGATTTGACTATTTAATTTTTATCCCCCCAGGAATACCTTTGAGATAATTTAATTCACTAATTCAAATACCTGTGAGGTAGAGTCACCTTTATTGATCTTAAAAACTAATATTTGGAGTTGAATTGGACAACAAAATAGTAATTAAAATAAGTGACACAAAATCATACCTAGTAACTCAAATACCTCTTTTGAAAGGATTTTATGTGCTTATCTAAATTACAGTTATGTGAGGGTATAAGCAGTCTACCTCAAAACACTTAATTCTATGTATAGTATTTCTATATATAGACTTTCCATATATATATATATATATATATATATATATATATATATATATATATTCCATCAAGTATAATTTTGTTCGATGATTTTATTAATATTTTATTAGAATGAAATTCCCTAAATTATATATATATATTTATAATTTAGGGAATTTCATTCTAATAAAATATTAATAGAATCGTCAAACAAACTTATACTTGATGGATCTCTTACCATGGGTGTTGGATTACATCCAGGGGATCATCACATTTAGAAAATATTCAATAATCCACTACAATACCATAGTATAATGAAAATTATAGAAATTAAAATTTGGGAATAGAAGTAGAATTATCATCAAAGAACTTTGGAACTGATGGTAATTCTTTATAAATAATTATTAGGCTCTTGCATAATAAGTGAAGATTTATCCACATTTTTTGAAGATGTAACATTATTAATTATTAGTAGAAATAAGTGTTGGTGGTATAATAATAGGCATACACATTATAATAGATGGTGCCTTTTAATATTTCTAAACATGAAATGTTTTTGGTCACTTATAATTTTGTTAGTGCCATTATAACAAACTTAATTTCTCCATTATAATCACCAAGACAAAACCTAATCACCCATAATTGATCTCCTTATCCAATGAATATAGATGCCCCTAAATTGAAACAAAGGGAGTTGAAATGTTTATGTAGAGATTTTAATAATGATTCCAAAATAATACGATCTTGAATAATAAGTGGACTTCCATTCGTAGTTTTTGCAGATATAACATAATAAAACTCTCTAATAGGAATTTTAATCGTCAATTTTTATCCCCATTCAAGAATACCTCTAAGATAATTTATTTCACTAATTTAAATACATATTAGGGTGAGTCACCTTTATTAAACTTAAAAACTAATATTTGGAGATGTATTTTACCCCAAAATTGTAATAAAAATAAGGGACACGAAATCATATCTAGTAACTCAAAAACCTCTTGGGAAAGGATTTTGTGTTCTTATCTAAGTTATGGTTATGTGGGGGCATAAGAAGTCTACCTTATAACACTTAAGTATGTATATAGTATTTATATATATACACTTTCCATTTATATATTGTATATAAATGTAAATTTGTATAATTTAGAAAATTTCATTCCAATTAAATAGAAACAGACTTGTCACAACAAACTATACTTGATGGGTCTCCTACCATGGGTTTTGGATCACATCCATGGGATCATTAGACTTAGAAAATATTCAATAATCCACTAAAAATTCATAGTACAATGACAATTAAATAAGTTCAAATATGGAATTAGAAGTAAAATTATCATCATGACATTTTAGAACTGAGGGTAATGATTTAGAAATAATTATTAGGCTCTTACATAATAAGTGGAGTTTTATCTACATTTTTTGAAACATAACATTATTAAGTATTAGGAGAAATAAGTGGTGGTGGTATAATACTAAGCATACACATTAGAATAGATGGTTCCTTTCAAACATATATGTCCACTTCATATTTTTAGCATATTTCTAAACTCAAAATTCTTTTTGGTCACTTCTAATTTTTTTAGTGTCATTGTAAAAAATTTAATTTCTCCATTATAATCACCAAGACAAAACTTGATCACCCACACTTGAGCTCCTTATCCAATGAATATAGATGCCACTTGATCGAAACTAAGGGAGTTGTAATTTTGATGTAGAGATTATGATAATGATTTATAAATAATAGGCTCTTTCATAATAAGTGGAGTTTCATCCATATTTTTTGAAGCTATAACATAATAAAATTGTCTAATTGGGTTTGACTCCTTAATTTTTATGCCCCATAGGAATACCTTCAAGATAATTTAATTCACCAATTCAAATACATGTGAGGGAGACTCACCTTTATTGAACTTAAAAAATAATATTTAGAGATGAATTCAACATCAAAATGTTAATTAATATAAGTGACACAAAATCATACCTAGTAAATGAAAGACCTCTAAGAAAAGGATTTTGTTTACTTATCTAAATCATGGTTATGTGAGCACATTAGTAGTCTACCTCAGAACACTTAAGTCTATATATAGTATATATAGTAAATATATAGATATATATAGACTTTCCATTTATAGATAGTATCTAAATGTAGATTTGTGCATTTTAGGGAATTTCATTCCAATAAAATAAAAATAGACTTATCGCAACAAATTACACTTGATAGGTATCCTACCATGGGTTTTGGCTCACATCTAGGGTATCATCAAAATTAAAAAAAAATTCAATAATCTACTATAAGACCACAGTACAATGAAAATTATAGAAGATAAAATATGGAAATAGAAGAAAAAATTTCATCATCAAATTTTAGAATCGATGGTAATGATTTAAACATAATTACTAAGCTCTTGCATAATAAGTGGAGTTTCATCCACATTTTTTGAAATGTAACATTATTAATTATTAGTTAAAATGAGTTGTGGTGGTATAATAGTAGCCATTAACATTGGAATAGATGGTGTCTTTCTAACATATATTTCAAGTAAAAACTTTAATCATATTTATAAAACCAGAATTCTTCTTAGTCACTTCTAATTTTTTTTAGCATGATTGTAACAAAAGTAATTTCTCCATTGCAATCAAAAAGATAAAACTTGATCACCCATAATTAGGCTTGTTATCTAGTGAATATTAATGCTTCCTAATCGAGACCAGCAAAGCTGTAATTTTGATGTAGAGATTGTGCTAATGATTTATAAATAATAGGCTCTTGTATAATAAGTGGATTTTCATCCACATTTTTTAAAGATGTAATATAAGTAAATTGTCTAATAGGGATTTGACTCCTTAATTTTTAGCCCACCCAGGATTACTTTTCATATAATTTAATTCACCAATTCAAATACCTGTGACGACAAGTTACCTATATTTAAATTAAAAATTGATATTTGGACATGAATTCAACCCCAAAATGGTAATTAAAATAAGTGACACAAAATCATACGTATTAACTCAAATAATTCTTAGAAAATGATTTTGTGTGATTATCTACATTATGGTTATGTGAGGGCATACTCAGTCTCGCTCAAAACACTCTTGTAATATATATATATATATATATATATATATATATATATATATATATATATATATATATATATATATATATATATGGACATTTAATTTATAGATTGTATCTAA
This sequence comes from Torreya grandis, assembly GCA_037957365.1. Classification (NCBI taxonomy): domain Eukaryota; kingdom Viridiplantae; phylum Streptophyta; class Pinopsida; order Cupressales; family Taxaceae; genus Torreya; species Torreya grandis. The sequence goes on from JARHVA010006035.1 coordinate 555,914, forward strand.
ATACATATTTTTATAATTTACGGAATTTCATTCCAATAAAATAGAAATAGACTCATCACAATAAATTAAACTTGATGGATATCCTATCATGGGTTTTGGATCACATCTAGGGGAACATCATAATTATAAAATGTTCAATAATCCACTATAAGGCCATAGTAAAATAAAAATTATAGAACTTAGAATATGGATAATATAAGTAAAATTATCATCATGAAACTTAGAACCGATGGTAATGAATTATAAATAACTATTAGGCTCTTACTTAATATGTGGAGTTTCATCCACATTTTTTTAAGAGTAACATTAGTAATTATTTGAAGAAACAAGTGGTGGTGGTATTTTAATAGTCATACACATTGAACTAGATGGTGTCTTTCGAACATATATGTCCACTTCAAATTTTTATCATATTTTTAAACCCAAAAATCTTCTTGGTCACTTCTATTTTTTTTTAAACCATTGTTACAAAATCAATTTCACCATTGAAATTACCAAGACAAAACTTGATCACCCATAACTATACTCCTTATTAAGACAATACAAATTCTCTCAAATCAAAACCAAGGGAGTTTCAATTCTTATGTAGAGATTATACTAATTATTTTGAAATAATAGCCTCTTTCCTAATAAGTTGAGTTTCATCCACATTTTTTGAATATGTAACATAAAAAAAAATGTCTAATATGGATTTGACTCCTTAATTTTTATCCCCCTCAAGTAATACCTTTGAGATAATTTAACTTACCAATTCAAATACCTATGAGGGTGAGTTACCTTTATTTAACATACAAACTAATATTTGGAGATGAATTCAAATTTAAAATGGTAATAAAAATAAGTGACACAAATCATACCTAGTAACTCAAATACCTCATGGCAAAGGATTTTATGTGCTTATCTAAATTATGGTTATATGACGGCATAAGTAGTCTATCTTAGAATACTCACTATATATAGTATTTCTATATATAGACTTTCCATTTATATATTTAACTAGATATACATTTATATAATTTAGAGAATTTAATTCTAATAAAATAACAAAAGACTTATTATAAGAAATTACACTTGATGGGTCTCCTAACTTGGGTTTCAGATCACATATAGGGGATCATCATAATTAGAAAATATACAATAATATACCACAAGACCATAGTACAATGAAAGTTATAAAAGTTCAAATATGGATATAGAAGTAAAATTATCATCATGGAAATTTTGAACTGATGGTAATGATTTAGAAATAATTATTAGGCTCTTTCATGATAAGTGGAGTTTCATCCACATTGTTTGAATATGTAACACTATTAATTATTAGGAAAAATAATTTGCGGTGGTATAATAATATACATACACATTGGTATAGATGGTGTCTTTCGTACTTATATGTCCACATCAAAGTTTTATCATATTTCTTAAACCAAAATTCTTCTTGGTCATTTTTATTTTTATTAGCACCATTTTAACAAAAGAAATTTCTCCATTGAAATCACTAAGATAAAACTTGATCACCCATAATTATGATCCTTATCTAGTGACTATACATGCCCCATGATCAAAACCAAGGGAGTTACAATTTTGACATATTGATTATGCCAAGAGTCTATCTCTTTACACAAAGAATGTATGACATCATAGAATAAAACATTCTATGATGATTCATATCCTAATCGATTTACACCCACAAATATTTTAGATGAACTTATTTTGACATTATCATGGGTTTAGAGTAACTAGTAGGTTTAATTATCGATTTGCACTCTTTCAATTCACATAACATTTCTTACTCCCCCCACACACAAATTATATTATTTATTAAATAATTATAAACAACATACAATATATATATATATATATATATATATATATATATATATATATATATATATATATATATATATATATATATATATATATATATATATATATATATACATAATATTTTTATATATATTCTTGGCATAATAAGTTGATAATATTTAGAAGTGACAATCCAACATAATTGATAGATTGGATTCTCAATTAATTATCAAGGACATTGATACACGTGATATAAAATTATTAGAAGTGAATAAAGGTCTTTAGGCCTATATATGTGTGTATTTGAATTGTATGTTAATTTTTAAAACCTATCAATAAAAGTAATGATATTGTGTATTCAAGGACTTCACACATTTCATGAAGAATGACTATGTCTGGTATAATGAGGAAGAATGTGATTCGATTCACATGAGAGGTAAGAAATTAAAATGAAGATAAGACAAAACTATTTATTATAAATTTGATTAAATATTTTCACCATTACTAGTTTCTCGTGGTAAAGAAAAATAATACAATAATTTATATTGATTCGTAGAGATAATATATTACATATCGGTCTATGGTAATATGTTGAAGGAATATTTGTCTAATTTTATTTGATCTTGAAATAATTTTATTCACTGTGTTACAATGTTAAAACATATGGATATTATGGTTATATGTTGACATAAAAGTTCATTATAATCTTGGATGTTGTGGTAATTATATTCTCAGGAAGCACATTCTATGAACAACTGAGAAATCTTAATCAAGATTGAATTTTACGAACAGATCTTGGAGCGTAGAAAATGAATCATTTTATCTATGTAGGAAGTCGATACCCAAATTATCCTTTTAGAGATAATTTTTTTTTTATATATTACTTTAATATATATCCCACATAGGATATACCTTGAAATATAATTCCAATCATGTGCATGTTCAAGGTATCTCCTAGGAGATATCTTGTATGAAAATTCCTACAGTGTGCATCAGGGTTCTTACCAAATAAAAAGTTGTCATGGTTATATAAAATCTTTTACAAGGACATTTATAACAAATATGGAAGGTATTTTAATTCCCTTCAAGGTATTTTAGAGGAGACACATTGAAAAAAAATCTAATTGTGTGCATGTTCAAGTAATCTCCTAAGAGATATCTCGAGAGAAAATTCTAATAGTGTGCATAAGGGTCTTTGCCAAATAAATATTTGTCATGGTTATATAAAATCCTTTAAAAAGAAATTTTAAATGAAAAAATAAGGTATTTTAATTACCTTTTATGTATATCCTACGAAATACCTTAAAATAAAATTCCAATCATGTGAATGTTCAAGGTATCTCTTAGGAGATATCTTGAAAGAAAATTCTAATAGTTTGCACAAGTATTCTTGTAAAATAAATTTTTTTCATGGTTATATATAATTCCTTCCAAGGAAATTTTCAATCAACATGGAAGGTATTTCAAGGCCCTTAAAGGTATATCCTAGGAGATACATTGAAATAAAATTCCAATTTTGTGCATGTTCTAGGTATCTCCTTTGAGATATATCGAAATAAAATTACAATAGTGTGCATTAGTGTTCTTGAAAAATAAAAAGTTTTCATGGTTATATATAATCAATTATAAGGAAATTAAAAATCAACATGTAAGGTATTCCAAGGTCCTTCAAGGTATCTCCTACGAGATACTTGAAATAAAATTCCAATCATGTGCATGTTCAAAGTATCTCCTAGGAGATACCTCACCATAGTTACAATTGCTTCTACAAATTATGCTCATTCATACCTTTTGATTGATTTCGGTCACTTTAAATGGTAAAAAAATTTCATTATTCCCTCATTGATCTTACTTTATGGTTGAAATGGTAGGATTAAGTTGTTCTAAGCTAAATTTTAGCATCAATATGATTAGAACAATCATATCAATCTATTATATCTTTGTCTTGGTGTTAACTACTCTTCACTAGTTCATCATGGTGTGAAATACTGGAGAGAAGGGTCCCTTTCATTTAGTTGGTCGTAGAGATGAAAACATTGAGTTTTTTTGTTCACCTCAATAGCACCATTTGAAATGTTGGCTTTGGTCTAAACTAGACCATACTCAAACATGGCTCTAAGTATTTTATTTACCTTGCCTTGTATACATTGCTTTGTTAACCTTCATCTAAATCACTTGGGCTTACCTTCATTTAGTTAGTAATCAAAAAATAGCTTAGATCATTCATCTCTTGAATGATCTCACTCTATTAATCTACCTAATGAGAATAGACATGATCTATAGATCTACTACTCTGATTCACTTGCTTGTACCACTTATCAATCATGCCTTTCCACTCAGGGTTCGCTAAATCCTTGACTTTATCACAAGTTGTTGATCCTAAATCCATGATTGAATGAAAGCCATTGATATGTCTAGGCCCATTAAATATTTGATCATTTCTCATCATTGGATCTTTTATATGGGTGAATACATACCATTAGATTTGCCTAGATCTATTATTTTAAAACAAATAGCTACATAACAAGCTCAAATTTGACATCCATTCAATCATATTTGAAGTTTGTATGAACATATTCAATGTATATGTGACCATCACTAGGATATTCAAACTTTAATGGCCATTTTTTGTGGCTTGAATTTGATATTTACATAATCATCAATTGATGTGTGAAATCATCAATCTATAGATCACAAATTACTTGGGATATTTATTTCAGACCTTTTGCTAGACATTTGTTGTGGGTTTTATGTCTCAACCATTTTCTCTAGAGTAATTTTTTTGTGGCTCTTTTGCATTAGACAAAATGTTTGGGGAAATTATAATGGGATAATTGCCTAAAAGAATTAAGTCTGCTCTTTGCCTTGGATAATTTATTGTAGACAAAATTGTCCAAAATAATTCATGCCCTCAAGATTTTTTCTTAGCACTTTTATTGAAATAATTTTTACTTAGTCGTTTTATCAAAAAAAATTCTCAAAAAAAATTTTGCCTTTAGGAAAATATTCCCCTTTTACCTTTTGTCATAACTTTTACCTTCAGGATATTTACTTTTGAATGACATTTGTGACCTTTCAAGACTTTTATTCTTGACCACTTTCCAAAAAAAATGTCCCTTTGGGACTTTATCTATGACACTTTCTTGAATTAAGTAACCCTTTAGGAAAATCATATTATGCCCTTTATCAAATCTTTTGTCTTTAAGCTTTTTTCTTTTGAGGAGCATCTATGACCCTTCAAGACTTTTATTTTGGACCACTTTCTCAAATAAATGTCTCTTCAAGAATTTTTCTATGACACTTTACTGAAATAACTAACCCTTTGAGAAAATTTTATTACGAACTTTGTTGAAGAAACGACCCTTTAGGACTTTGTCTCGAGATAATTTCCTGAAAAATGACCCTTTGAGAAAATTGTATAGGACACTTTGCTTGAAAAATACCCTTCAAGATTTTTGTTTATTCCACTTTATCAAAGAATTATCCTTTATAAAAAGTGTTTTGGACTTTCTTCTATCTTAAATGACCTTTATCCTTTACTACAGATAAAATTTCCACTAGAATTTATGTCTTCAGGACTTTTTTTTGGACAAAATGTCCAAAATAATTCTTGATGCTAAGCCAAAAATCACAAAAAAATTTATATAAATAATTATAAAACATATAAAGATAAAGTGGAATAATTCTCAAAGTGAATTATACCTTGTACTTTTTTTGTAGACAATGTGTGAAACATTTTTTTTGAAAAAAACTCTAAATGCAGATGTAGGCTTTTCTAGACCTCTTCTTATAACTGATCAGCACCATGAAAACTTGCCACTTGCATGTATGATTCTAAAATGACCCCTAAGACACAAAATTATATAAGGACTAAGCCAAAACATACCCTATGACATTCTAAAAATCTGCTATACAAGATTTTGACAATAGGTGTTGATCCATTTTTTTGTTTAAGAAAAAATGGTCAACATGATTGCTGATTTACCAAGGTTGTCATTCTTGTTGTGTCATGACCATTTGACTAATCCTATCCATTGGAATATGGATTAAAAATCATAATGGATTGACATAAAACTACATTTGTAACACACCAAACAACAAAAAATACAAAGAAGAAGCAACACACAAAACATGAAACTAACAAAAGTCACACTTGTGCTTCAAGACCACTTATTCAAACATAACACAAAAAGAAATGAAACACACTCCTAACCTAATATTTAAAAAATATACCTTCATATCTTAATATTAAGGTTTTAAATATATCCCATTCTTATTGGTAGTCAATTCTTTTCCATTTATCCTTGTTAACTAAAAGGAGTTTCTTTGCTTGTACATGATGATGACATATGGTTTGCTCCATAATGAATCAAATTTGGTATGACTCCCTTGTTTTTCTCTATCTTCATCCCATTTCAATAATATGTCACCATTATAAAATTATCTTTTAGTTTCCCTCTTATGTAAATACCTATTCATTAGTTCCTGGTGACGCTCCATGGTTGGATGAGCTTTTCCTCCAATTTCTTATAACTCCATTTATTCTATCAGTCTCAATTCCATTAGAGTGTTATCAAGGAACTATAATTGATGTGATAATTTTAAGTTAGAAATATCCTCAGAGATAGACAATCTATATTCCTTTCCATATACAAGCACAAAAGGAGAATTCCATGTTGACCTCTTGGGAGTTATCCTATCAGCGCACAAGGATGTCTCCAATTTGGTGTGGGAAGATATTTGATTATGTTATAAGGTTATCTTGATTATTATAATCAGGTTCTTGTTAGTATATTTAGCTAACCTATTACCTTTAGGGTAATAGTTCAATAAAGTGCTCACAAATATACCATTGCCATTTTTCCAATCAGCTATCCTATCACCCATCAAAGTAATACCATTATTTAAATTAATAGTATGAGTGCAAAACCTTTTTATGATGCTCTCATAAAAATCAAGATGGAAGGTATTACAATTCCATTTGATTTATTTCCTAATAAATACCTTGAAATAAAATACCAATCATGTGCATGACCAAGGTATATCTTAGGAGATATCTTGAAATAAAATTCCAATATTGTGCATAAGGGTTCTTGCGAAATAATTTTTTTTCATGTTTATATCATATAATTTTCAAGGACATTTGAAATAAAAATATATGTAATTAAAATTCCTTTTGAGGTATCTCTTAGGACATACCTTCAAAGAAAATTCTAAAAATGTGTATGTTCAAGTTATGTCCTAAGAGATATCTTGAAAGAACATTTTGATAGTGTGCATGAGTGTTCTTGTTAATTAATAAGTTGTCATGCTTATATAAAATCATTTGAAAAGACATTTGAAATTTAAATGGAAGGTATTATAAGGATTATCAAGGTATATACTATGAGATACCTTGAAATAAAATTCCAATCATGTGCATGTTCAAGGTATCTCCTAGGAGATACCTCAAAATAAAACACTAATTGTCTGCATCAAGGTTCTTATGAAATATTAAAATGTCATGGTTATATAAAATCCTTTGAAATAATAATTACAATCAACATGGAAGGTATTCCAAGGCATTTCAAGGTATCTCCTACGATATACTTTAAAATAAAATTCAAATTATGTGCATGTTTAAGGTTTCTTTAATAAAATTCTAATCATGTGCATGTTTAATGTATCTCCTAAGAGATACCTTGAAATAAAAATTCTATTCAAGTTTATGTTTAAGATATTGATCCTAGACCAGTCCAAAGAGACATCATCACCACATTCTTAGGCTAAGTTTCATCGATGTCCAAACTCTATGCAAGAGGTGGCAAACCCATGCCACCTTCAAGTAGCCAAGTTGGAAGATGTGTTACATATTGTACACCAGTAGAGGATTGAAGAGCAAACCTTATCCCCAATGATTGTATAGGGGATCACATGGCTTCAATATCAACCATCAAGATTTGATTTCCTAACTATGATAGTTCCATGATGACATTATGAATCTATTCAACAAAATCCAATCACTTTTCTAAACTAACCTTCATCTCCCTAAACACAAAAGGGGTATAAAGTTCATTGTTTATTTACTTGAGAGTGAGATATCAACTTAGATTTTTAGAGGGAAACCTACAATATCTTATCCCAACACTACTATATAAAAGGGCCTAATCATCCCTTATTCCACCATCTTAATTAGTTCTTTATCTTCCATGACTAATAGAAACATAAAAATAAAAATTCATGGCAGATCAAAATTCACCTTGAACCTATGCAACATTTTTAGAAAGACATAGCCTATGGTTATTTTAATACCATCTAAGATTTATCCAATTTGGACTATAAATACATGCTTTATTCTAATGTCACTCACCGAAACTTCAAAGAACATATATCAAAGATCCATTGCCATCCTAAAACATGGGTTACTTAGATTTAGTTGTATAAACTAGTCCATTGACCAAAATTTTGAGGCTTATTATGAGGATGTTCTCAATAGTAGAATATCTCCTTAAAGAAAGGTAAAAGGGAAATTAATGGTAGCCTTAATCTTGGATTTCCATGAGCCATCCACTCAAAGATCCCATAATTATGAATGCAATATAGGCATTGATGATTAGATTTTCCAAAATGAAAAAATAACCAAGTAGACCACAGGCCACTCCAAATAAAGGATCAAACTTCTTAGAAATTATATGTAGATGGGGGATCCATAAGTTACTTTATAAATAATTTGTCACTAATAGAGTATAAACCTTACCTAATACTTTATTTTATGAAAAAATCCACTTTAAAATTCCCTTGTCCTTACCAATGATTAGTCTCACAAATAGAAAAATAACTCAAATTATCCCAATTCCTCCCCAAGATATTTTCAATTTGTCATACACATGCATGCATTTTGGATAGATCTTAGATTATTATAATGGAGTCCAATTTGATTTTGAAATTAGAGATGCCACATTGAACCACGAAATTATCCCCAAAGTTAACATTTGGGCCTTTGCTTCATTGTTGGTCTCATTAATTACTTTATAAGATGTTTCCGAAATCAAAAACCCAACATAATCCTAGATGATACACCCTATACTCAATCATTTAGGTTTCCTAAAAGATACTTGGTAAAAATTATGTTTGAATAGTCCTAAGTGAGGTAAAATCCAAAATTTAATATTCACCCTATGACACTTATTACTAAATACCCTACACCCATTAACGAATGGATTTTTTAAGATATGCCAGATTAGAAGGATGTGCTTGTCCAAACATAAAATAAAACAACTACACCCTTTTTTTGGGGATGATCCAACTTCATACATAATAATCTCATGCCTTTTAAATATTTCACTTAGTTGATAATCTTTGCTTACAGATTTTCTCTAATTTATTTCTTTCCATAGAATCTAAATTATAATGGTTGGGCAAGTCACCTAAAGTGTACCAAGGAACTCTTTAGAGGACCAATATCCCAAGAAGAGAAAGCCTCTAATAGAGATCTTAGGCTATCACAACTCATCCTAAGCCTAACACAAAATCCATTCCAATATTTAACAATGAAGGGACATATAAAAAAGAGATGATAAACATTTTCTTCAATTGATAAACATAATAAAGACTAATACAAATTGCCAAAATAAATCTTGTAAAGTCTATTGAAAGTGATAATCCTATGTTCAGATTCTAACCATGTAAAGGCCCTAGCCTTAGGTAAGACAAACTTGTTTTAACATATCACCTTAGCCTAGGATAAAGTGTTATCCTCTTAAGTGAACATATTATAAACCAATTTAGCTAGATAACTACTATATTAAACACCAATCCATTGCATAGATCATATTTGGTGTTAATGAATACTTTCTTTTTTTCTAAAATATCAAACAAAATTTACTTCTACCTATCTAGAATGTGAATTTCCTCAAACATTTTCCACTTTCATTTTATCATATCATCCAATGGGTGAGGTTCTAGTTAATATCACACTTTCCTTTCACATATATTAGATAATAAGGATTTTTCTTATTTCAGACCTAAAACTTCTTGCATTGGCTTGTGCTCATTCCCTAAATCTCCCCGAAAAATAGATTTGTTTCCATTATTTATTATCTAAAAAACATGATTTACAATGATAGGGCATAATTTTATAATAAAATTATAGAGGTGCGAGGTTGTGGTTGAGACACCATTGGCTAATTAAAATTACCAAATATATTTGTGTTGTAGAAGCTTATTCCAAAAATCATATAGTTGAGACTCTATGCCCCAAATTAACCTAGCCCCTAGAGCTATGTTTTGTAAGGTTATATTATTATAACTCACCCCTCCATCATATTTTAAAAGACATACTCTATCCCATTTAAATGGGATAACTTTATTTTTCTTCACTACTCCTTGACACAAGAAATCTTACATAATTCAGTTGATTTCATTAAGCACCTTGACAGGGGATAAAATTGACATGATATAAATCATAAGGGTAATGAGAACTGATTTGATTAGTGTTATTATCACTACAAAGGATAACCACATACCTTTTCATGCCTTCAACCTAGCCTAAAAACATGAAATAAGGTTATCCCACAATCTCACATTGATAGTCCCACCAAAGAGAGTGACCCTAAATACTTGTACTAGACACTACCAATATTAAGACATATAATATTTTTTATGTGAATGTTCAATTTTACTTTCTAAATTTATAATATAAATTTACAAATGTGTTTCACTCAATAGCTGGCCTGAAGATCCCTCATAGCTAGGAAAAATTCCCTTCATCCTAGTTGCCTCATGAATAGTGGCATAGCCAAAGATCACCATGTCATCATCAAACTGTTGGATTGTGAATCTATCCACTCCATTAGATACTTTAATAAATTTTAATATAACTTTTTAAATCACCCACGAAATGGATTTACTAAGATATTCTACTATAATGATGAAAAGAAAAGGGGATAAGGTGTCCCGTTGCCTTAACCCTCTGGAGGATTAAAATAGTATTTAGGTTTTTCCATTGACTAAAACTAAGAACTAATGAATATAAATTCAAATAAACAAATTTCATCATTGTCTAATAAAATAAACTTTTTACAAAACTATGATAACAAAAAAATCCAATTCACTCTATCATAAGATTTGTTGATTTCTAATTTAAAAATCATAACTTTGTAATAGGAACCAAAAAGGGAATGTACCACTTCCTGAGTGGTTACAATAAATTCCTAGATTTGGCTACCTAGAATGAGGCCACCTACTTATTGGAAATTAGGGAATCAATAATAAACTTAACACTGACTGTAATGACTTTGGATATGATATTGTACATACTATCACATACGAAAATAGTCTTAAGGTCAACGCACATGGATTCCTTCTCCCCTTCAAAATCAGAGTGATAAAGGTATTATTAATATTAAGGGAATTTTTTTATTTTAGATGGTATTCATTCACCATATTCACCATGTCAAGATCTATAAAGTTAAAAAAAACCTATAAAATAGTCATTTGAAAACCATTTGTCCTAGGATAGTTAACTATACCCATAAAAAAGACCATCAACGTGATCTCATCATTAAAGAAAGGTGCCATCAATGCAAAATTATGCTAATTCAAAACCAACATAGGGATGTGATTTAATCTATTGAACTATGCACTTAGTGAAGAAGGATTAGAGAAGTAAAGCAGATCTTCCAAGAATACTACATCATCCTTTTTTATTCTTGATATAGATTATGAAATCTCTAATCCATGGAATAAATATTAAAAATATGGTTTACTAATCTCCTCACTCAGGTGTATTTATAGAAAAACATTCCATTGTTATCCCACTCTTTAAAATTGTGTTTTCAATACACTTCCTCTCTTAGATCAAGCTTAGATAATTATTCCAAGAGGGATTTATCTATTTTACATAGTTCATCATCCACAACTAATGCCATTACAATCCGGTTGATGGTTTCTAACTTAGATTCTGCTCCATCAATTTCTTTTAAAATATTTTTGAAGCTCAATTGATTCAAATATTTTAAGTGTGGCAGAATGTGATTGAATTTTTTACTCATCAAACACATCTTAATTCCCACCAGAGGGGATCCTTATTCTAACAATGTTTTATTATTCATTTGTTGAGTGATCACATAACCATATGACCTCATGTTTGAAGGATCAAAGAGGAGGATCCATATCTTCTACAATATAGATTTCAATTGGAGCATGATCTAAACCTAAAATAGGTAGAATATTATTTTTAGGATCAATACTTGTTTAGACATTCTATGGAGATAAAAAACCAATCTAAAAATTATGAGACATTGTATAAACCTTATCAATAGTTTATCTAAGAGAATATTACACTTTCACAAACCATATCCACCATCTCAACTGATTCAAAAAATATAGTAAAATCCTTTTAAGATTTAGGACAATGCTTCTTATCACTTATCTTTTATGTGCCATCCAAAATTGCATTAAATATCCTCCAAGAATACATGAATCATTATTTAAAATATCAATCTTACCTAATAGTTCATTCCAGCACTAAGCTTTGAGGGGAACCTCATTATGGCTAGACACATTAAGCATAAAAAATAAAAGGTCATGGGAGTAATATAAAACCTTACAAAGCTACTAATTAGCCCCATATCCATAATTATCCACTCATATCTTCAATGGATCCCAAATGATCGTGAAACCACTAGAATCCCTAACATATTAAAAAAGATATCCTTCAATCTATTCCATGTTTTCCTCATAAGATCTATCTACTTAGTTATTTTAAATTTTCTTTATTAAAATATAAAAATATAATAGCCTAGCTTATTCAACTAACATCTCACTAGATGCCTCTTTTTAGGTGAATTCAAGCTCCTAACATTTAAGGAAAAAATATTTATTATTCAACTAAGGTGTATTTAACATCCCATTTTTTAGCATATAAAGACTGCTCAAGAATATATTAAGTGGAGTTTAATCCATATATTTTGAAAATGTAATATGATAAATTATTAGGAGAAACAAGTGGACATGAGTAGGTAGACACGTTTAAATAGATGGTGTCTTTCAAACGTATATGTCCACTTCAAATGTTTATCATATTTCTAAACCAAAAATTCTTCTTGATCACTTCTAATTTATTAAGTGTAATTGTAGCAAAAGCAATTTATCCATTACAATTACAAAGATAAAACTGCTCATCCACAACTGAGCTCCTTATCCAATCAATATAGATGCCCCCTAATTAAAAAAAAGGGAGTTATAATTTTGACATAGATATTGGGTTATTGATTTATAAATAATAGGATCTTTCATAATAAGTGGAGTTTTATCCACATTTTTTTAAGATGTAACATAAACAAATTATGTAATAGGGATTTGACTCCTTAATGTTAGCCCTCCACCAAGTAATACCTTTTAGATAATTTAATTATCCAATTCAAATATATATGAAGGCAAGTTACCTTTCTTAAACTTACAAAGTAATATTTGGAAATGATTTTGACCCCAAAATGGTAATTAAAATAAGTGATACAAAATCATACCTAGTAACTCAAAGACCACTTGGGAAGAGATTCTGTGTGCTTATCTAAATTATGGTTATGTGAAGGCATAAACAGTCTACCTCAAAACACTTACTATATATAGTATTTATATATATAGCCTTTCCATTTATATATTGTATCTAAATGTAGATTTGTATAATTTAGAGAATTTCATTCCATTAAAATAACAAAAAACTCATCGCAATAAATTACACTTGATGGGTCTCCTACCATGGGTTTTGGATCACATCTAGGGGATCATCAAAATTAGAAAATTTCAATAATCCACTACAAAACCATAGTGTAATGAAAATTATTGAAGCTTAACTATGGAAATAGAATTAAAAATATCATCATGGAACTTTGGTACTAATGGTAACAATTTACAAATAATTATTAGGATCTTGCATAATAAGTGGAGTTTCATCCACATTTTTTGAATATGTAACATTATTAATTATTAGGAGAAGCAAGTGGTGTTGATATAATAGTAGGCATACACATTAGAATAAATGGTGTCTTTTGAACATCTATGTCCACTTCAAATTTTTATCATATTTCTAAGCCCAAATTTCTTCTTGGTCACTTCTAAAATTTTTACTACCATTGTAAAAAAGTAATTTCTCTATTATAATCACCAAGACAAAAGTTAATCACCCACAACTAAGATCCTTATCCAATGAATATAGATGCCACTAATCAAAATCAAGGGAGTTACAATTTTGAGGTATAGATTGTCCTAATGACTTACAAATAATAGGCTCTTTCATAACAAGTGGGGTTTCATCCACATTTTTTGAAGATTAAACATAAGAACATTATCTAATAGAGATTTGACTACTTAATTTTTATCCCCCTAAGAATACCTTTGAGATAATTTAATTCACCAATTCAAATACCTGTGAGGTAGAGTCACCTTTATTTATCTTAAAAACTAATATTTGGAGTTGAATTTGACAACAAAATAATAATTAAAATAAGTGACACAAAATCATACCTAGTAACTCAAATACCTCTTCTGAAAGGATTTTATGTGCTTATCTAAATTACAGTTATGTGAGGGTATAAGTAGTCTACCTGAAAACACTTAATTCTATGTATATTATTTCTATTATATAGAATTTCCATTTATAGATTATATATATATATATATATATATATATATATATATATTCCATCAAGTATAATTTTGTTTGACGATTCTATTAATATTTTATTAGAATGAAATTCCCTAAATTAATTATATATATATATATATATATATATATATATATATATATATATATATATATATATAATTTAGGGAATTTCATTCTAATAAAATATTAATAGAATCATCAAAGAAAATTATACTTGATGGATCTCTTACCATGGGTTTTGGATTACATCCAGGGGATCATCACATTTAAAAAATATTCAATAATCCACTACAAGACCATAGTATAATTAAAATTATAGAAATTAAAATTTGGGAATAGAAGTAAAATTATCATCAAAGAACTTTGGAACTGATGGTAATTCTTTATAAATAATTATTAGGCTCTTGCATATTAAGTGAAGATTTATCCACATTTTTTGAAGATGTAACATTATTAATTATTAGTAGAAATAAGTGTTGGTGGTATAATAGTAGGCATACACATTATAATAGATGGTACCTTTTTAATATTTCTAAACATGAAATGTTTTTGGTCACTTATAATTTTCTTAGTGCCATTGTAACAAACTTAATTTCTCCATTCTAATCACCAAGTCAAAACCTAATCACCCATAATTGATCTCCTTATCCAATGAATATAGATGCCCCTAAATTGAAACAAAGGGAGTTGAAATTTTTATGTAGAGATTGTGATAATGATTTAAAAATAATACGATCTTGAATAATAAGTGGACTTCCATTCATAGTTTTTGTAGATATAACATAATAAAACTCTCTATTAGGTATTTTAATCCTCAATTTTTATCCCCATTCAAGAATACCTCTGAGATAATTTATTTCACTAATTTAAATACCTATTAGGGTGAGTCCCGTTTATTAAACTTAAAAACTAATATTTGGAGATGAATTTTACCCAAAAATTGTAATAAAAATAAGGGACACGAAATCATATCTAGTAACTCAAAAACCTCTTGGGAAAGGATTTTGTGTGCTTATCTAAATTATGGTTATGTGGGGGCATAAGAAGTCTACCTTATAACACTTAAGTATATATATACACACACACACACACACACACACACACACACACACACACACACACACACACACACACACTTTCCATTTATATATTGTATATAAATGGAAATTTGTATAATTTAGAAAATTTCATTCCAATTAAATAGAAACAGACTTGTCACAACAAACTATACTTGATGGGTCTCCTACCATGGGTTTTGGATCACATCCATGGGATCATTAGACTTAGAAAATATTCAATAATCCACTACAAAAATCATAGTACAATGACAATTAAATAAGTTCAAATATGGAATTAGAAGTAAAGTTATCATCATGACATTTTAGAATTGATGGTAATGATTTAGAAATAATTATTAGGCTCTTACATAATAAGTGGAGTTTTATCTGCATTTTTTGAAACATAACATTATTAAGTATTAGGAGAAATAAGTGGTGGTGGTGTAATACTAAGCATACACATTAGAATAGATGGTTCCTTTCAAACATATATGTCCACTTCAAATTTTTAGCATATTTCTAAACTTAAAATTCTTTTTGGTCACTTCTAATTTTTTTAGTGTCATTGTAAAAAAATTAATTTCTCCTTTATAATCACCAAGACAAAACTTGATCACCCACAATTGAGCTCCTTATCCAGTGAATATAGATGCCACTTGATCAAAACTAAGGAAGTTGTAATTTTGATGTAGAGATTATGATAATGATTTATAGATAATAGGCTCTTTCATAATAAGTGGAGTTTCATCCATATTTTTTGAAGGTATAACATAAGAAAATTGTCTAATTGGGTTTGACTCCTTAATTTTTATGCCCCATAGGAATACCTTCAAGATAATTTAATTCACCAATTCAAATACATGTGAGGGAGAGTCACCTTTATTGAACTTAAAAACTAATATTTAGAGATGAATTCAACATCAAAATGTTAATTAATATAAGTGACACAAAATCATACCTAGTAAATGAAAGACCTCTAAGAAAAGGATTTTCTGTACTTATCTAAATCATGGTTATGTGAGCACATTAGTAGTCTACCTCAGAACACTTAAGTCTATATATAGTATATATATAGATATATATAGACTTTCCATTTATAGATAGTATCTATATGTAGATTTGTGTATTTTAGTGAATTTCATTCCAATAAAATAAAAATAGACTTATCACAACAAATTACACTTGATAGGTATCCTACCATGGGTTTTGGCTCACATCTAGGGTATCATCAAAATTAAAAAATGTTAAATAATCTATTATAAGACCACATTACAATGAAAATTATAGAAGATAAAATATGGAAATAGAAGTAAAAATTTCATCATTGAATTTTAGAATCGATGGTAATGATTTAAAAATAATTACTAAGCTCTTGCATAATAAGTGGAGCTTCATCCACATTTTTTGAAATGTAACATTATTAATTATTAGTTAAAATGAGTTGTGGTGGTATAATAGTAGCCATGAACATTGGAATAGATGGTGTCTTTCTAACATATATGTCAAGTAAAAACTTTAATCATATTTATAAAACCAGAATTCTTCTTAGTCACTTCTAATTTTTTTTAGCATGATTGTAACAAAAGTAATTTCTCGATTGCAATCAAAAAGATAAAACCTGATCACCCATAATTAGGCTTATTATCTAGTGAATATTAATGCTTCCTAATCGAGACCAGTGAAGCTGTAATTTTGATGTAGAGATTGTGCTAATGATTTATAAATAAAAGCTCGTGTATAATAAGTGGATTTTCATCCACATTTTTTAAAGATGTAATATAAGTAAATTGTCTAATAGGGATTTGACTCCTTAATTTTTAGCCCACCCAACATTACTTTTCATATAATTTAATTCACCAATTCAAATACCTGTGACGACAAGTTACCTATATTTAAATTAAAAATTGATATTTGGACATGAATTCAACCCCAAAATGGTAATTAAAATAAGTGACACAAAATCATACGTATTAATTCAAATAATTCTTGAAAAATGATTTTGTGTGATTTTCTAAATTATGGTTATGTGAGGGCATAATCAGTCTCGCTCAAAACACTTTTGTATATATATAGTATTTATATATATGGACATTTAATTTATAGATTGTATCTAAATACATATTTTTATAATTTAGGGAATTTCATTCCAATAAAATAGAAAGAGACTCATCACAATAAATTAAACTTGATGGATATCCTATCATGGATTTTGGATCATATCTAGGGGAACATCATAATTATAAAATGTTCAATAATCCACTATAATGCCATAGTACAATAAAAATTATAGAACTTAGAATATGGATGATATAAGTAAAATTATCATCATGAAACTTAGAACCGATGGTAATTAATTATAAATAACTATTAGGCTCTTACTTAATATGTGTAATTTCATCCACATTTTTTTAAGAGTAACATTATTAATTATTTGAAGAAACAAGTGGTGGTGGTATTTTAATAGTCATACACATTGAATTAGATGGTGTCTTTCGAACATATATGTTCACTTCAAATTTTTATCATATTTTTAAACCCAAAAATCTTCTTGGTCACTTCTATTTTTTTCAACACCATTGTTACAAAATCAATTTCACCATTGAAATCACCAAGACAAAACTTGATCACCTATAACTATACTCCTTATTAAGACAATACAGATTCTCTGAGATCAAAACCAAGGGAGTTTCAATTTTTATGTAGAGATTATGCTAATTATTTAGAAATAATAGCCTCTTTCATAATAAGTTGAGTTTCATCCACATTTTTTGAATATGTAACATAAAAAAATTGTCTAATAGGGAATTGACTCCTTAATTTCTATCCCCCTCAAGTAATACCTTTGAGATAATTTAACTCTCCAGTTCAAATACCTATTAGGGTGAGTTACCTTTCTTTAACATACAAACTAATATTTGGAGATGAATTCAAATTTAAAATGGTAATAAAAATAAGTGACACAAATCATACCTAGTAACTCAAATACCTCATGGCAAAGGATTTTATGTGCTTATCTAAATTATGGTTATATGACGGCATAAGTAGTCTATCTTAGAATACTCACTATATATAGTATTTCTATATATAGACTTTCCATTTATATATTTTAACTAGATATACATTTATATAATTTAGAGAATTTAATTCTAATAAAATAACAAAAGACTTATTGTAAGAAATTACACTTGATGGGTCTCCTAAGTTGGGTTTCAGATCACATATAGGGGATCATCAGAATTAGAAAATATTCAATAATCTACTACAAGACCATAGTAAAATGAAAGTTATAAAAGTTAAAATATGGATATAGAAGTAAAATTATCATCATGGAAATTTTGAACTAATGGTAATGATTTAGAAATAATTATTAGGCTCTTTCATGATAAGTGGAGTTTCATCCACATTGTTTGAATATGTAAAATTATTAATTATTAGGAAAAATAATTTGTGGTGGTATAATAGTATACATACACATTGGTATAGATGGTGTCTTTCGTACTTATATGTCCACATCAAATTTTTATCATATTTCTAAAACCAAAATTCTTCTTGGTCATTTTTATTTTTATTAGCACCACTGTAAAAAAAGAAATTTCTCCATTGAAATCACCAAGACAAAACTTGATCACCCATAATTATGATCCTTATCTAGTGAATATACATGCCCCATGATCAAAACCAAGGGAGTTACAATTTTGACATATTGATTATGCCAAGAGTCTATCTCTTTACACAAAGAATGCATGACATCATAGAATAAAACATTCGATGATGATTCATATCCTAATAGATTTACACCCACAAATATTTTAGATGAACTTATTTTGACATTATCATGGGTTTAGAGTAACTAGTTGGTTTAATTATCAATTTACACTCTTTCAATTCACATAACATTTCTTACTCCCCCTACACACAAATTATATTATTTATTAAATAATTATAATCAACATAAAATATATATGTCATAATATTTTTATATATATTCTTCGCATAATAAGCTGATAATATTTAGAAGTGACAATCCAACATAATTGATAGATTGGATTCTCAATTAATTATCAAGGACATTGATACACATGATATAAAATTATTAGAAGAAGTGAATAAAGGTCTTTAGGCCTATATATGTGTGTATTTGAATTGTATGTTAATTTTTAAAACCTATCAATAAATGTAATGATATTGTGTATTCAAGGACTTCACACATCTCATGAAGAATGACTATGTCTGGTATAATGAGGAAGAATGTGATTCGATTCACATGAGAGGTAAGAAATTAGAATGAAGATAAGATAAAACAATTTATTATAAATTTGATTAAGTATTTTCACCATTACTAGCTTCTCGTGGTAAAGAAAAATAATACAATAATTTATATTGATTCGTAGAGATAATATATTACATATTGGTCTATGGTAATATGTTGAAGGAATATTTGTCTAATTTTATTTGATCTTGAAATAATTTTATTCACTGTGTTACAATGTTAAAACATATGGATATTATGGTTATATGTTGACATAAAAGTTCATTATAATCTTGGATGTTGTGGTAATTATATTCTTAGGAAGCACATTCTATGAACAACTGAGAAATCTAAATCAAGATTGAATTTTACGAACAGATCTTGGAGCGTAGCAAATGAATCATTTTATCTATGTAAGAAGTCGATACCCAAATTATCCTTTTAGAGATTAAAAACATTTTATATATTACTTTAATATATATCCCTCATAGGAGATACCTTGAAATATGATTCCAATCATGTGCATGTTCAAGGTATCTCCTAGGAGATATCCTGAATGAAAATTCCTACAGTGTGCATCAGGGTTCTTACCAAATAAAAAGTTGTCATGGTTATATAAAATCCTTTACAAGGACATTTATAATAAATATGGAAGGTATTTTAATTCCCTTCAAGGTATCTTAGAGGAGATACATTTAAAAAAAATCTAATTGTGTGCATGTTCAAGGAATCTCCTAAGAGATATCTTGAGAGAAAATTCTAATAGTGTGCATCAGGGTTTTTGCCAAATAAATATTTGTCATGGTTATATAAAATCCTTTAAAAAGAAATTTTAAATGAAAAAATAAGGTATTTTAATTACCTTTTATGTATATCCTATGAAATACCGTAAAATAAAATTCCAATCATGTGAATGTTCAAGGTATCTCTTAAGAGATATCTTAAAAGAAAATTCTAATAGTGTGCACAAGTATTCTTGTAAAATAAAAAATTTTCAGGGTTATATATAATTCCTTCCAAGGAAATTTTCAATCAACATGGAAGGTATTTCAAGGCCCTTAAAAGTATATCCTAGGAGATACATTGAAATAAAATTCCAATTTTGTGCATGTTCTAGGTATCTCCTTTGAGATATATCGAAATAAAATTACAATAGTTTGCATTAGTGTTCTTGAAAAATAAAAAGTTTTCATGGTTATATATAATCAATTATAAGGAAATTAAAAATCAACATGTAAGGTATTCCAAGGTCCTTCAAGGTATCTCCTACGAGATACTTGAAATAAAATTCCAATCATGTGCATGTTCAAAGTATCTCCTAGGAGATACCTCACCATAGTTACAATTGCTTCTACAAATTATGCTCATTCATACCTTTTGATTGATTTCGGTCACTTTAAATGGGAAAAATGTTTCATTATTCCCTCATTGATCTTCCTTTATGGTTGAATCGGTAGGATTAAGTTGTTCTAAGCTAAATTTTAGCATCAATATGATTAGAACAATCATATCAATCTATTATCTCATTGTCTTGGTGTTAACTACTCTTCACTAGTTCATCATGGTGTGAAATAGTGGAGAGAAGGGTCCCTTTCATGTAGTTGGTCCTAGAGATGAAAACATTGAGTTTTTTTGTTCACCTTAATAGCACCATTTGAAATGTTGGCTTTGGTCTAAACTGGACCATGCTCAAACATGGCTCTAAGTATTTTATTTACCTTGCCTTGTATACATTGCTTTGTTAACCTTCATCTAAATCACCTGGGCTTAACTTCATTTAGTTAGTCATCAAAAAATAGCTTAGATCATTCATCTCTTGAATGATCTCACTCTATTAATCTACCTAATGAGAATAAACATGATCTATATATCTACTACTATGATTCACTTGCTTGTACCACTTATCAATCATGCCTTTCCACTCAGGGTTCCCTAAATCCTTGACTTTATCACAAGTTGTTGATCCTAAATCCATGATTGAATGAAAGCCATTGATATGTCTAGGCCCATTAAATATTTGATCATTTCTCATGATTGAATCTTTTATATGGATTAATACATACCATTAGATTTGCCTAGATCTATTATTTGAAAACAAATAGCTACATCACAAGCTCAAATTTGACATCCATTCAATCATATTTGAAGTTTGTATGAACATATTCAATGTATATGTGACCATCACTAGGATATTCAAACTTTAATGGTCATTTTTTGTGGCTTGAATTTGACAATTACACAATCATCAATTGATGTGTGAAATCATCAATCTATAGATCACAAATTACTTGGGATATTTATTTCAGACCTTTTGCTAGACATTTGTTGTGGGTTTTATGTCTCAACCATTTTCTCTAGAGTAATTTTTTTGTGGCTCTTTATAGACAAAATGTTTGGGGAAATTATAATGGGATAATTGCCTGAAAGAATTAAGTCTACTCTTTGCCTTGGATAATTTATTGTAGACAAAATTGTCCAAAATAATTCATGCCCTCAAGATTTTTTCTTATCACTTTTATTGAAATAATCTGTACTTAGTCTTTTTATCAAAAAAAATTCTCCAAAAAAATTTTGCCTTTAGGAAAATATTCCCCTTTTACCTTTTGTCATAACTTTTATCTTCAGGATATTTGCTTTTGAATGACATTTGTGACCTTTCAAGACTTTTATTCTTGAACTCTTTCCAAAAAAAATGTCCCTTTGGGACTTTATCTATGACACTTTCTTGAATTAAGTAACCCTTTAGGAAAATCATATTATGCCCTTTATCAAATCTTTTGTCTTTAAGCTTTTTTCTTTTGAGGACCATCTATGACCCTTCAAGACTTTTATTTTGGACCACATTCTCAAATAAATGTCTCTTCAAGAATTTGTCTATGGCACTTTACTGAAATAAATAACCCTTTGATAAAATTATATTAGGAATTTTGTTGAAGAAATGACCCTTTAGGGCTTTGTCTCGAGACAATTTCCTGAAAAATGACCCTTTGAGAAAACTGTATAGGACACTTTGCTTGAAAAATACCCTTCAAGATTTTTGTTTATTCCACTTTATCAAAGAATTATACTTTATAAAAAGTGTTTTTTACTTTCTTCTAACTTAAATGACCTTTAGCCTTTACTACAGATAAAATTTCCACTAGAATTTATGTCTTCAGGACCTTTTTTTGGACAAAATATCCAAAATAATTCTTGATGCTAAGCCAAAAATCACAAACAAATTTATCTAAAGAATTATAAAACATATAAAGATAAAGTGGAATAATTCTCAAAGTGAATTATACCTTATACTTTTTTTGTAGACAATGTGTGAAACATTTTTTTTGAAAAAACTCTAAATGCAGATGTAGGCTTTTCTAGACCTCTTCTTATAACTAATCAGCACCATGAAAACCTGCCACTTGCATGTATGATTATAAAATGACCCCTAAGACAAAAAATTATATAAGGACTAAGCCAAAACATACCCTATGACATTCTAAAAATCTGCTATACAAGATTTTGACAATAGGGGTTGATCCATTTTTTCGTTTAAGAAAAAATGGTCAACATGTTTGGCGATTTATCAAGGTTGTCATTCTTGTTGTGTCATGACCATTTGCCTAATCCTATCCATTGGAATATGGATTAAAAATCATAATGGATTGATATAAAACTACATCTATAACACACCAAACAAAAAAAAAGACAAAGAAGAAGCAACACACAAAACATGAAACTAACAAAAGTCACACTTGTGCTTCAAGACCACTTATTCAAAAATAACACAACAAGAAAGGAAACACACTCATAACCTAATATTTAAAATGTATACCATCATCTATTAATATTAAATTTTTAAATATATCCCATTCTTATTGGTAGTCAATTCTTCTGCATTTATCCTTGTTAACTAAAAGGAGTTTCTTTGCTTGTACATGATGATGACATATGGTTTGCTCCATAGTGCATCAAATTTGGTATGACTCCCTTGTTTTTCTCTATCTTCATCCCATTTCAATAATATTTCACCTTTATAAAATTATCTATTAGTTTCCCTCTTATGTAAATACCTATTCATTAGTTCCTGGTGACGCTCCATGGTTGGATGAGCTTTTCCTCCAATTTCTTATAACTCCATTTATTCTATCAGTATCAATTCCATTGGAGTGTTATCAAGAAACTATAATTGACGTGATAGTTTTAAGTTAGAAATATCCTCAGAGATAGACAACCTGTATTCCTTTCCATAGACAAGCACAAAAGGAGAATTCCATGTTGACCTCTTGGGAGTTATCCTATCAGCACACAAGGATGTCTCCAATTTGGTGTGGCAAGATATTTGATTATGTTATAAGGTTATCTTGATGATTATAATCAGGTTCTTGTTAGTATATTTATCTAACCTTTTACCTTTAGGGTAATAGTTCAATAAAGTGCTCACAAATATACCACTGCCATTTTCCCAATCAGCTATCCTATCACCCATCAAAGTAATAGCATTATTTAAATTAATAGTAGGAGTGCAAAACCTGGTTATGATGCTCTCATAAAAATCAAGATGGAAGTTATTACAATTCCATTTTATTTATTTCCTAAGAAATACCTTGAAATAAAATACAAATCATGTGCATGACAAAGGTATATCTTAGGAGATCTCTTGAAAGAAAATTCCAATGTTGTGCATAAGGGTTCTTGCCGAATAAATTTTTTTCATGTTTATATCATATACTTTTGAAGGACATTTGAAATAATAATATATGGAATTAAAAGTCCCTTTGAGTTATCTCCTAGGACATACCTTCAAAGAAAATTCTGAAAATGTGTATGTTTAAGTTATCTCCTAGGAGATATCTTGAAAGAACATTTTGATAGTGTGCATGAGTGTTCTTGTTAATTAATAAGTTGTCATGCTTATATAAAATCATTTGAAAAGACATTTGAAATTTAAATGGATGTTATTATAAGGATTATCAAGGTATATATTAGGAGATACCTTGAAATAAAATTCCGATCATGTGCATGTTCAAGGTATCTCCTAGGAGATACCTCGAAATAAAATACTAATTGTCTGCATCAAGGTTCTTATGAAATATTAAAATGTCATGGTTATATAAAATACTTTGAAATAATCTTTACAATCAACATGGAAGGTATTCCAAGGTGTTTCAAGGTATCTCTTAGGATATACTTTAAAATAAAATTCAAATTATGTGCTTGTTTAAGGTTTCTTTAATAAAATTCTAATCATGTGCATGTTTAATGTATCTCCTGAGAGATACCTTGAAATAAAAATTCCATTCAAGTTTATGTTTAAGATATTGATCCTAGACCAGTCCAACGAGACATCATCACCACATTCCTAGGGTAAGTTTCATCGATGTCCAAACTCTATGCAAGAGGTGGCAAACCCATGCCACCTTCAAGTAGCCAAGTTGGAAGATGTGTTACATATTGTACACCAGTAGAGGAATGAAGAGCAAAAATTATCCCCAATGATTGTATAAGGGATCACACAGTTTCAATATCCACCATGAAGATTTGATTTCCTAACTATGATAGTTCCAAAAAAATTTGCCTTTAGGAAAATATTCCCATTTTACCTTTTGTCATAACTTTTATCTTCAGGATATTTGCTTTTGAATGACATTTTTGACCTTTCAAGACTTTTATTCTTGACCACTTTCCAAAAAAAATGTCCTTTTGGGACTTTATCTATGACACTTTATTGAATTAAGTAACCCTTTAGGAAAATCATATTATGCCCTTTATCAAATCTTTTGTCTTTAAGCTTTTTTCTTTTGAGGACCATCTATGACCCTTCAAGACTTTTATTTTGGACCACTTTCTCAAAGAAATGTCTCTTCAATAATTTGTCTATGACACTTTACTGAAATAAATAACCCTTTGAGAAAATTTTATTAGGAACTTTGTTGAATAAATGACCCTTTAGGACTTTGTCTTGACACAATTTCATGAAAAATGACTCTTTGAGAAAATGGTATAGGACACTTTGCTTGAAAAATACCCTTCAAGATTTTTGTTTATTCCACTTTATCAAAGAATTATCATTTATAAAAAGTGTTTTTTGTACTTTCTTCTAACTTAAATTACCGTTAGCCTTTACTACAGATAAAATTTCCACTAGAATTTATGTCTTCAGGACCTTTTTTTGGACAAAATATCCAAAATAATTCTTGATGCTAAGCCAAAAATCACAAAAAAATTTATCTAAAGAATTATAAAACATATAAAGATAAAGTGAAATAATTCTCAAAGTGAATTATACCTTGTACCTTTTTTGTAGACAATGTGTGAAACATTTTTTTTTGGAAAAAACTCTAAATGCAGATATAGGCTTTTCTAGACCTCTTCTTATAATTGGTCAGCACCATGAAAACCTACCACTTGCATGTATGATTCTAAAATGACCCCTAAGACACAAAATTATATAAGGACTAAGCCAAAACATACCCTATGACATTCTAAAAATCTGCTATACAAGATTTTGACAATAGGGGTTGATCCATTTTTTCATTTTAATAAAAAATGGTCAACATGTTTGGCGATTTATCAAGGTTGTCATTCTTGTTGTGTCATGACCATTTGACTAATCCTATCCATTGGAATATGGATTCCAAATCATAATGGATTGATATAAAACTACATTTGTAACACACCAAACAAAAAAAAAGACAAAGAAGAAGCAACACACAAAACATGAAACTAACAAAAGTCACACTTGTGCTTCGAGACCACTTATTCAAACATAACACAACAAGAAAGGAAACACACTCCTAACCTAATATTTAAAAATTTATACCATCATCTCTTAATATTAAAGGTTTTAAATATATCCCATTCTTATTGGTAGTCAATTCTTCTGCATTTATCCTTGTTAACTAAAAGGAGTTTCTTTGCTTGTACATGATGATGACATATGGTTTGCTCCATAGTGAATCAAATTTGGTATGACTCCCTTGTTTTTCTCTATCTTCATCCCATTTCAATAATATTTCACCTTTATAAAATTATCTATTAGTTTCCCTCTTATGTAAATACCTATTCATTAGTTCCTGGTGACGCTCCATGGTTGGATGAGCTTTTCCTCCAATTTCTTATAACTCCATTTATTCTATCAGTATCAATTCCATTGGATTGTTATCAAGAAACTATAATTGATGTGATAATTTTAAGTTAGAAATATCCTCAGAGATAGACAACCTGTATTCCTTTCCATAGACAAGCACAAAAGGAGAATTCCATGTTGACCTCTTGGGAGTTATCCTATCAGCGCACAAGGATGTCTCCAATTTGGTGTGGCAAGATATTTGATTATGTTATAAGGTTATCTTGATGATTATAATCAGGTTCTTGTTATTATATTTAGCTAACCTATTACCTTTAGGGTAATAGTTCAATAAAGTGCTCACAAATATACCATTGCCATTTTCCCAATCAGCTATCCTATCACCCATCAAAGTAATAACATTATTTAAAATAATAGTAGGAGTGAAAAACCTTGTTATGATGGTATCATAAAACTCAAGATGGAAGGTATTACAATTCCATTTGATTTATTTCCTAATAAACACCTTGAAATAAAATACCAATCATGTGCATGACCAAGGTATATCTTAGGAGATATCTTGAAAGAAAATTCCAATATTGTGCATAAGGGTTCTTGCCAAATAAATTTTTTTCATGTTTATATCATATAATTTTCAGGGACATTTGAAATAAAAATAGATGGAATTAAAAGTACCTTTGAGGTATCTCCTAGGACATACCTTCAAAGAAAATTCTAAAAATGTGTATGTTCAAGTTATCTCCTAGGAGATATCTTGAAAGAACATTTTGATAGTGTGCATCAGTGTTATTGTTAATTAATAAGTTGTCATGCTTATATAAAATCATTTGAAAAGACATTTGAAATTTAAATGGAAGGTATTATAAGTATTATCAAGGTATATACTAGGAGATACCTTGGAATAAAATTCCAATCATGTGCATGTTCAAGGTATCTCCTAGGAGATACCTCGAAATAAAATTCTAATTATCTACATCAAGGTTCTTATGAAATAATAAAATGTCATGGTTATATAAAATCATTTAAAATAATCTTTACACTCAACATGGAAGGTATTCCAAGGCGTTTTAAGGTATCTCCTAGGATATACTTTAAAATAAAATTCAAATTATGTGCATGTTTAAGGTTTCTAGTACAAGATATCTTTTAATAAAATTCTAATCATGAGCATGTTTAATGTATCTCCTAAGAGATACCTTGAAATAAAAATTCTATTAAATTTTATGTTTAAGGTATCTCTTTGTAAGTAATTAGAAATAAAATTTTAATTTTATGCATGTTTAAGGTATCTATGAAGAGACCCTTTGAAATTAGTATAAGACCCTTCAAGGTCATCTCATAGGAGATTCTTTGAAAGAAAATTACAATCATAGGGGATGAGTTATAAGGGATGACACATAGGGGATAACAACCCCAATCTATCATAGAGGTTACCAAAGGGACCCATTACCTCCACAAAGATATAATTTTATATCATGTATCATTTATGTCCAATCAGTATAACTTACAACTAATCCCCCTACATCCCCATAGTTATAATTTTGTATCATGTATCATTTATGACTAATATATACAACTTAAAAATCATCTCCATATAACTCATTACCTAAAATTGATCCCCATACAACCCTTTAATAATAAAATAAATTAACAATCCTTAGATAAAAGGTTGCTCCTTTATGATTAGCTATTGCACACTATTATTTAGGATATTATGGCTTGGACTAGTGAAGTATCTGAAGCAGCTATAACACACACACACACACGCCGAAAAAAAAACCTACACCAAAAAAATCACTAATACACATTCATAAATATGAATCAATATGAACATAATCATTTTAATCAATATATTTACCAATCTTTCAATAGTTCTTACGCATTTATAGATCAGTACATCAATCAAGGTAGTTGAGAATCTATTTGTAGCTATTGCATAGTAAATATTATTGAAACAAACAACCATAAAAGTAACAACTAATTTCACAAAAATTGGATAGAAAATATTCAAACACTTCACTAAAGATCAAAATTGATGCGGCTCCTATATTCAAAAATTCTTTGACAAAAATAGAAATTGGATTACAATTGTTTATATAGACTTGGGGAAGGGGTCACCTCATCCTCCAAGTTATTTCAAGGTCATTAGATGTGACAGTTAGAACATGTAGTTATAACTATGCTAAAAACCATATAAGATTACTCTTATAGTTATCAATTAGATAAGTTTACATTTTCAAAACTATGCAACATGTGCATGTGTCTAAAATATAATGTCAAATTTACAATGAAAAGTCAAGACTATAATAAAACTATGATTATGTCTACCATCTACAAAATTTTACATGTATAAAATATTAACATATCAAGGTTGAGTCATTTGGATAGCTACATATACTTTGGTTGGTGTGGTAGTTGAGGTGGCAGTAGCAAACGCTACATATGTCGATGCACTTTTATAATTCTACTTCTTCATGGCCTTGTTCTCTTAAAAAATGTTATATGTTGCATCATGTTGTTGTCATATGATGTTCAAGTTCGTTAGTGGTGTTTGATGTATCCTCTTAACTTGTCCAAGGATTCTTGAATGTTATTACTTAGTCATCTAAAAAAAGTTTTTAAAAATCTTGACCTCCATGAATTTATTTCTAGTCATACTTAAATCAGATTCTATCTCTTTTAGTGTTAAGACTTACAAACTCTACTTGAATTCATCCATGGCTTATTGAATGAGTTTATCAAAATTTATCCTGAAGATCAATTTAATTATGGCATCCTTCACCTTTGATATATTCAAATCATATAAAATTTGAAGGACTTAGGCTTCATGCACCTGATATTTGGGGATTAAATCCCAAACTACTTTTAAAATTTTCATGTTTCCTCCTATCTTATGATATCCAAGTTCAAGGCATTGGATGCCTCTAGTGTTCTCATTAAATCTAGATGACTTTATAAAGAGTTACTTATGTATGAAACTAGAATTTTTAACTTAACATTGTCATATATCAAAGAAGTATATAATTGGTTGGCATTATTTACATGAGGGACCATTTTGAAATTCATAAATTATGTTTCCTATAAAATATTTATCGCATCAAAAATTTATTTCTTAAACCTCAAATTTTATGCCTGTAGGGATATGCACAGTCTTCACTTGCTCTATTAATTATTCCACTTTAGCATCAAGTTCCTAAACATAAAATTCAAGTTCATGTCAAACCATCTTTGTTCCATCATGGATAGCTATTATAGCATACTTATTAACTTGGGCCACATCTGCAATATTTTGAATGTAAGGACTGTCTAGGTTGTCTATTCTTCCTCTTAGTGAGGGGGAATAATTTGTGTCTTTCATCAAAAATTATTTTTGTGCCCTTCGTATCCTCCAACTTCCTCTTCTTCACTCTCTATATAATGATAGATGGGGGCTTAAATAGAGTAGAGATAAATGGAAGCTCAATGATCTTAAAGCTAGGCATTTAGGTTTCCTTGCTTCTCAAGTCCCTCACACATAAAGGAATATCCAATTTAGATGCATCCAAAGTTGCAACCAAAACCCTTTTCTATGCCTCATCCTAAAAAAAATTTTTTTTTTGAATCTTGACAAGGACATCAGATCGGGAAGGTAAAATAATCTTGGACTAAGCCACTCCTCCAAATTGATGGAGTGGATGGATTGTAATCAATTAAGCCCTAAGATTCCTTCCCTTGATAGAATTATCATAATGGTTTCCTCTATGGAGGTGGTAGATGGTACGAGAAGAGAAATTTAGGTGGATTGGATGTGAAATTATGGAGTGGCTAATTCATTTTGTACCTTTATAGAAACCTTCTTCTTTGAGGCTCTGATGGTAGATGTACCAAAAGGGACAAAAGAGGTAGGTATGGTCAGTGTGATGGAAGTGGAGTGTAGAATGGCCATGGTGGTGGTAGAAAAATATTTTTCCACTTTGGAGGTGATAAGAGGGAATTCAAAGAATGTGGTAGGGGTAAATCGATCAACGGAGGTGGATTTAGGCACTTCCACCTAAGGTGTCCTCAACATACAATAAATAAAAATACATCCAAAAATGGGCATAAAAGATAAAGGAATACTCATGAAAGGCTAAGTACCTAAATAACTTGGTACTGTAGGCTCTAGTTGAAGGCTAATGGTCTTAGTTTTTTCTAGCTCATGTTATTCATCAAAGTCATCCTCAATGTCCTTAATTATAAAAACCTCTCCATCTATTGGTTCTGAATATGGAGGTGTAGTAGGCAAGCCTTGTGATGAATCAAATATGTGACTCCTTGTTGGATTCATAGGATTCCCTATATAAACATGAGGGATATTTAGCTATGTAGGGGATCCTCATTGAGTTGATTTCACTACCTCTTGTGTTACCATACCAACATATGTGTCGATCTGGCTCTGGGGTATAGCATTAGTTGCTTGAATGGTGTTGATAGTTGGTTATTCTTGTGTTTTCTCCTTCTCATCAAAATCTAAACTGATGGGGTCCCCTACCTAAGTTTCCCTACTTATTTTGGGTTCAGATAACCTAGTCTCTTTCTCCCAAGTCTTCATATTCAATTTTAAAGGGAGGGTTTGAGATGAGGGACCCACTTTGTCCTTGGATTACTACTTAAAATATCCTCTCTCAAAGTTATAATTCTCCCATCATTTGTATATATCCTTCTTGTTGTCTAATTCCATTACTTTGACTAAAGGATCATCTCGGATCATTCTTAAATTATATTCTTGAAGTCCATTAATCCTTGCTCTTTTCAACACATCTACATCATATTTTACACTGAGAAACAAAAAATCATATGCATAGGTAAAATGGCTATAGAGGATGTTAAATATAAAAATATGCTTCTGAATAATCCCATAAAGATCCCAATATCTATGTTGAATCATGTGGAAAGTATAACTCTTTCACTTGTTTCCGACTTGTCTAAAATGCTTCCTCATTGTGTAAACCACTCTTTCAATTATTATAAAATGATGAAAGACCAAATCATTCTTCTACCTAGATAGGTCCTATTCAACACTCTACCATATTTTGAAAGAAATTTCCTACTCTTTCAACTTGTTCAAGACCTATTTTAGGAGACATAAAGGATTGCCTTTGTTTCCCCAAATCATTATAGTTGTGAAGTTCGGATAGAGGAAGTAATCCTCTTTAGCTTCTATGGTTTTTATGCTATTTTTTCCAATTTTGGGCATGGGTGACCCATGAATGGCTTTCCAAACCTATGGATATACATATTTATCTATCCTCACCATGTTATTTATGTAGGAATATATGTGCATAAACTAGTAATGATCATAAATTTTAGTTTTTATGGAGTTTGTGGTTGGGCTCCATAATTACCCAAGGT
Source organism: Torreya grandis (assembly GCA_037957365.1). Lineage (NCBI taxonomy): Eukaryota > Viridiplantae > Streptophyta > Pinopsida > Cupressales > Taxaceae > Torreya > Torreya grandis. The sequence continues at coordinate 588,109 of JARHVA010006035.1, forward strand.
CTATGTAAAGGTTCCCATAATAGAATCTATGAAATATGTCATCATATACAAATTTCCCAAAGGCATGAGATACTTATCTTTATGAATTATTTGTTCCCTCAAGTGGTAGATGATTATCTCTTCCATGGCATATGTAGGATCATGAGTAAGCATCATGTAAAATAATGATACCCAATCTAAACATACAAAATGGATACTCAACATACCATAGAGTTAATTGAATATATCCGTGACGATGTGAATCCACATTATAAACTTGTTTATGGGAGTAGGCCCCTTTGGATTCTTCCCTTTCCATGCAATGGTTTGTCTTATGAGTAATATGAAGATAATGCGTTGTCAATTGAGCTCTCTATGTTAAAATATGGTAATGTATGCTTATTGTAATGTGCATTGGGTATTTTCAAAGATAGGTATCTTTGGAAGTCAGCTCGTGATATATATATATATATATATATATATATATATATATATATATATATGACCACTATGTTATTTATAGAATAATTTAGGAAGACATCCTATAATATATTTCTTGAGAATAACAAATCCCATAGGAGGTCGATGCATGTCATTAGCTCTAGTTTGGTGGTAGCAAAATGTAACCTTTCATATTCCAAATCCAATAATTCTTTGAAAAATAGCCTATCAATGAGTGTTATCTCATCCTCTAATGGAAATAAGTCCATTAAATTCACTACATTCCATAGCTCTGAGTAGTTGGTGTACCTATTATTGTATTTGGTGTCATCAAGCACTATATCTATGAACTCTATGAAGTCCTCGATTGATTCAACTAATGGTGAATTTTCTGCACTAAATACCTTCGATGAAGATGCCTTTACAATATACACTCTATGTTATTTTTAGTTTCTTTCTAGGTTATGCGTATGATGTATGATCCACTCGGATCTATCTTAATCATGATTTTACTTGTAGTTCTCATTGAGATATTAGCTAGGGCTCTTTGTCTCTATAAGATAGTAGGAGACTTTGAGTGCCAGTTTGATTAAGAATAATGAAGGATTTCAATGGTTTCATATCACATATATATGATTTTTCATTGAATAGAAATTATTGTGACATAAATACCAAACTTTCACCTTGCTTTTCTATTCCTATATAATTCAAAAGTTGTTAGTTTAAGCTGGTACGGGTCTTTAGTATATATCATTGGAAGAAACTTTAATATTGTTTTGGCTGAGTATGGATAAATAAGAATATTATTCTTAGAAGTAAGGTATTTGCATTTATGATGGGGATCGATCTTTTACAAAATACCCACAACAAAAATCCTATAATTTGGCAATATCATTGGGAAAATTATTTTAGGCAAAATGTCTAAGGATATTATCTTGAAGGATCATTTATTAATGTTTGAAGGGTCATTTTCATTAGGCAACATTCTAAATGCTCTACTTATTAAGGTAAATTTCCCATGACAAAAGTCTCGAAGGGCCTACTTCATAGGATAAAGGCCTAGGACAATGCCCCAAAGGATAAGTCCTGGAGGGTAAATGGACCAAGACAAAATTACCAAAGGGTAAAGTGGTCATGACAAAAATCTTGAAGGTTCTTTGAAAAATGGATGAAGGGAACTTTTAAAAGGCCAAAGGGTAAGTTATTAAGGACAAAGTGCCATGACCATTATCTTGAAGGGTAAGTGTAGAAAGGTCTGAAGGGTATACTTCATGGAAAAAAATTGTTGAAGGGTCTACTTCATAGGATAGAATGGCTAGGGACAAAAATCTCAAATGGTACTTTAGGGTGGGTAAAGGGACATTTAATAAAGATGAAGGATAATTGTAAAAGGGTGAAGTGAAATTTTATTGGGCCAACTAGCCACAATAAAAAGGCTGAAGTGTAGGTTAGTCAGGGAAAGGGATATAAGATAAAAGTGATCATTTTAGAAAGGTCAAGTGGTAGGTTCATAAGACAAAGGAATTCTATCGAGTTATTCACATTTTAATATCATGGGTTTGTTGGTGCATGCCACATATCATTGACTATTGAAAAATTATGTCTTAAGCTTAATTTCATAGGTACTCTTGAAGGTATTACAAGTCCATTCAAACCTTCATGGGTGCCCATATAAATGATTGAAAGGTATCTCCTAAGAGATACATTCAAACTTTTGGGTCAACAATAGAGGTCAAAATAAAATACATGATCCCAAAATATAAGAAGCTAATTCTTTTCCATAATTTTTCTCAAAACCCTCATTGCTCATCATCATTTTGTATTGTAATAAAATAAATGGTTAAACATTGACTTAATTAGCTATTTTTCTCTACATGGTTGTTCTGATCTAATGCATGTTTGAAAAGTATCTCCTAGGAGATATCTTCAAAGCATGATGAAGCACGAATTGAATTATTTAGTATATGATACTAAAATCTATTAATTTTTTAGATTGACATAAAATATGTTGTTAAAAAATGTTATACATTACTAGTTTAACATTTTTAGGTTTTAACATATCTCCATGCTTATTATCTGGTATAAATATAGTTATATCTCCTACATACAAGTATAAATTGGACTTATTTTATAAATAACCTAATTAACAACTCTTCTCATATCTTTTATAAATGTCGAGGATGAAAAATCATAGATCAATGGCTTTCCATTATGGAGACTATGTTTCTCGCATAAATAATGGTAACGTCATTGGTGAAGGAACAATACATAAAGTGGCAGATCTAGATGCTAAATCTATAGAACCCATAAGTCTCACTTCCACATGCCATAATAAGGAAACACATATTGAATGTGTAAGTGTTAATGTGACTAAAGATTTTGATCTGACTCTACAACTTCTATTTCCTACAATGTTGGTTGATTATTTAGGGGATGTAGTTGATAGTTTTACTATATGGAGCATAAGAATGATGCAACATGTCATAGATAAGTTTTTTTAATAGATAATGACTGAGAAAAAGACAAAATAATTTGAGTCTAGTTATGCATATATAACCATTGCAAAAAGGAAACCCTTATTTGGATTCATTTTTTTGATATATCAATGACCCTATCACATTTCAAAGCCTACAAAAAACATTTTTTGGGAAAATGGTACATTTGATGCACAAATGTACAGCTCTTGAAAATGATGAAAAAAATTGCTTTTCGTTATGTTGAATTTTCACAACAAGGGGATATTTTTGGTTGCATTCATGTCCTAATGTTATAAATTGAACTGGTAATCTAGTTAAGGCAAGTTATAAAAGATTGTGAGACTTTAATTATAGAGGTAATTGAAAATTCTATCATTAGATGTCCTTTCAACAAAATAATGGACACTGAGACTTGTAGAGTAATCAATTTACCATACATGACACCAAAGGAGAAATAAATTAGAAACATTTGGGATGTAGTTTATAATGAAATAACTCCTTGATTGACATTCCTAGTATAAAGTCATCCAAATATATTAACTCATGCCAACAATTACTTAGACCAATAAATTAATATGCCAAATACTTCACCTAGCGAAGTGGAGTTTAATTAAAGCATAGACAGTGAGATTTCAATAATCTATGTAGATAAATGTTACACCAAAAAAAAATTCAATTAGGATTGTCATTTGAGATTCTAAAATATACAAAGATGAAGTTTCTTGATTCCACCACAATAGATAGGAGGCAACGTGTCTTGGATGCCCTTTTTGCCAATTTATTTAAGAAAAATAAAAACAAAACTAACCTTTATTTTCATGATATAAAGATCTATTTGGAAGCTTGGATTAAAATATAAATATTGAAGAGAAGTATATTTTTTAAAATTTGAAATTATAATAGAAATGGGGAATGAAATGCATTCTATGTAGGGATATTTTAACCAAAGCCATAATATTAGAAAATGGTAGGTAAAGATTTGTTAGACCAACCGATGGATGATTTTGAAGATGTTTTCCCATGACTAACATGCCAGGTAGATATAAACATCTCATGATAGAATGTTTGACATCCATCATGTTTCAGTTAAGAATTAATGAGGCACCACATCAATATAAAATGAGTAGATATGCAATATGGGCCAATATCCCAGCTAAAATTCAATAATATGTTGTGAACCAATTTTCATGATGTACCCATTTTCATTTTTGATGATTGGACTCAGTGAATAAAATGCATATTTTTGACTCAACAGAAACACTCTAGATCCCTCTCTAGAGATCAAGAAGATTGTATCAATCAAGAATTCATGATGCACTCAAATAAAATACATTTTGAAAGATAAATGTATTACACACATAAATGAATGTTAGAGAAATACCTTGAAGAATGCTTTAGTATCATTCATGACAAGGTGTAATGTCAAAAAACATTTGTGTCAAAGATAATGATAAAAATCAAAGTAGTTACTGATATAATATTAGAGTTGTCAATGGCAGAGATTATAGCACATGGTCATGGTCTAGGCAGATATGGGCAATTTTTTTATCATATGTTCATAGAGGGTCTAACTTTAGTATCACCTCATTAAAAAAGTGCTTCAGGGATATGGAAATAATAATGATATATAATTATAGATATTTATTATATAAACTTGGATCTTCAAAATATCTATTGTATGATGTATGTTTTTCTAACAACTATTACCCTGAATGCAAGAAATACAAAGAAGAAACACAATCAATTGGTGAATTCAAGAAAATTCTTTTGAGGATATAAATTTAACTAGAGAACTATTTTGGGGACAATAAGAATAGGTAATTTCATCCATAATTATATTTAAAAAGTGTCAAACATTATATGTAACTAATGTTACATTTACAAATTCATAAAATCATGGTTTTTTGTATAGGTATGTGTTGTAATATTTATCTCTCTTTGTCTAAAAAGGTGTTTTCCTCTATGTCAAGGTCAAATTTATCCCTCTAAGACATACCCATGACAACATTAGAGACACATTGGAAACTTGTCAAAAGGTATAAAGAGGAAATATGTATGGAGTGTGGCAGAGATGATGGACACTTATAGCTCATGTTAAAATACATGAAACTTCACACCATATTTGATTGAAGAGGTAGTGTATTTAAAAGAGTGTGTCAATTTTACCAGCTAAAGGGAACAAATGAAATACTATGCTTGATAAAAGGTCAATACTTTCTTCTATACATGGAGTAACGTCAACCATTATGTGGTTCAAAACCTCTATAAGAGATAGAATTTGGTCACCATTAATTACATTATGGGGAAAAAAATTAATTGGTAGCCAAATTATTTAGAATTTAATCAAAACTATATATATTTCAAAGACTTTAAAAATAGAAAAATGTCTGAAGATTCCATTGTTTCAAAAGACTTAGATAGAAGTATAAAAAAGAGTGAAATAAAATTAAATATAAATTTAATAAGTATTTACAACAATTCAATGAATTTGGTTTGACTGGAAATAGTAAATGGAAGGATATAGCATATTACTTTCAAACCATCCATCACATAATGAAAAAACACATGTTCCCTTTTGAAGTTGAGTGCACAAGATATTTTTGGCATATAACTTATCATGATACACCCCTACATAGAGATCTACAAAAAATGGTTCATGATAGGCTTCTTGATTTTGGAGTGACATTTATAGATACATGTGTTGGTTCAAGAAGCAAAAGAACAAAAAATGCATTTAATCTAGCTCAATATGTGCAAATCAGAGATAGGTTATTTATTATACCTGATGATTCTATAGGAATGGACTAAATAGTATGGGTTGATAGAGATAAAATTAATATTGATATACTACAAACAAATAGGGATATAGAATGAAGGGTCAATATATCTTGGTTCATCCTAGTTCATGTAGGGGAAAAAGATGTAGAATAAGCACAAATTTATTTAGGCTCTTTGGACAAGAAATTGAATCCAAAACTAACATATATTTACCATCCATACTCATATATAATATCATCTATGTTTGGAAATAAAATAAAAATTTAAGAAGTCACACAATTGTTCTCAGTAATTTTTTGAAAGGCATTACAATAGACTATTTGAATGCATCATCCCACTAGACACTAACAAAAATAGTAATAAAAGGAATAGGAAATTTGTAATGGTGTTCTTTTAATTTTTAAATAAGAAATATGAAAGTTTTTTTAATATTTAGTCCATTTTTTAAGAATGTATAATTTTTTATTATTTTATTTATTTATATTTATTTCTAGTGGCACCTCACATTTTGGGTCTTGGAAAATACAATTTAGTATTTGAGTTTTATAATTTATACTATAATAATCCAATATTTTGATAGCTATGCATATAAATAATATCATTTGAATGTTGGAATGTATATTTCTCTATTTTGTGATTCAAAATGGTCTTTCAATTTTTACGTATTCCAAATAGCCAGTTCACATTTTGTGAATCATGAAAAACCTCTTTATCTTTTCTTTTTTTCAAATTAAATGTCACATTTTACATCTTTCAAAATGCTCTTCAATAAATGGTATTCATAATTTTTCCATCTAAGAATTTACACATTGGCATTCTTGTGTATGAGAAAAGGTCTTCAGGGTTTACGCCTCAAAATGTCCCAATTGCACATCAAGATTTATTCTTCGGTATTTCCACATTGATAAATGTTATTCATATTTTTAGTTTTTCAAATTTAACTTCATAAAAGAACATGATATTATGCCACATGTCATAATGTCAGTGAGTTATTTATGCATAAGAATAACTAGTCGAAACAAAAGTCCTGAACAATGTGAGCACCTAAGATTGTAATATTCATTATAATCTTGATAAATCGACTATGTGGAAGATTATATTAATAATATAATAATATAACACCCATGATCAACACATGGCATGTAAACAATTACAAGATAAACTTGTATGGTCATAAGGATGTCACCTGAATCAAATTAAACAGAGAGTTAATGATCTAATCAATTGATGACATGTAGCATCCCAATCATTTTAGGTGTTTAAAATCACATATCACCTGAGAACCTGATTTATGTATGAATTAGTTTTACTTAAGAAATAAACCATCAAGTCTTATTATATATAAATACATTATCTATGAACCAATTTTAATGTCCACATAATTTGGACTTATTTCAAATATATAATATAGATGTCATTTATTTGAAATAAGTCCAAGTAATTCTTGATCAAGTTCAATTTATTTATTATAGTTTTCAACTACTAATTATTTTTCATCATTTTAAATGATTAAGACTTATCACAAGTACATTAGACAAATGTTATTTATTTAGACTTATCCAATTTATTTCTGATAGTTTCAAAAATTTAGACTATTGATAATTCTATAATATCAAAAATTGTCCTTTAGATTACTTACCATTGGATTATTTTTTATCTGTGATGAATTTTCCAAAATTTCATATTATTTTACTACTACAACTAAAGTTTGGATGGGAAATCGAACAATCTTTCTATAAAATGGATAGAGATTTCCTAGAATTTAATTCCTCTCCATCGCTCAAAACCATTGTGATTGGGAATACCTGGAGATATCCTACCCATCATGAATCTTTATTTTGAATTTTAAGCATATCCAAATAAATATTCTACTTTTAACCTAATGTATTCTCAAAAACATGTTACTTTGACTTTACTTCAATCTACTGGTCTAAACACTCATGTGTCTTTTTCACTTCTAAATATATAAATCATTTTTTTTGTGGAGAGTGTTAGTTCCTAATTATACACCTCTATCACTCAATCTTGCATACTTGAAGAAAATGGAAAGCAAAGATGAAAAACTTGCTAGTAAGCCATTACAACTGGGAAAGGGTTTGGCATCTAGAATGGACCTGGTGTAGAAAATGAGTGAGAGGCACTGACAAAGGGTATGTTTAGCTCCTTACTACTTCTAGATCTACCTAAACCATGGGGAGAAGACCTATGGGGTATCTTGCTCACATGCAGAAATTATATAATTCAACCTCCATGGGGATTTTTGGCACAAAGTAACATAACTTTGACTAGAACATAACCAAACTTTCTCACTCCACCTAGAAAGGGTTGTCACATAGAATGAGCAAATGATCTGGGCAAGACCCAAGGTACTGAACATAGATGGGAGAGTGACTAAAATCTTAATTACAAATAATTTTCAACAATATTGGCTGAATGGAAAGCTATAGTGTTGGGTGTTTAAAGAACACTATTCAAAAGCATGCTATATAATCAAGATCTTATGCATTTGTAGGCAAATAACACTTATAATATGCAAAGGGTTTATTATATGTAAGGTAGGATAAGGTAAGATAAATAATTTTTGAAAATTGTTGTCATCTATTGATGGCTTTCAAATAACAAGGTATGTTGTAAATGTTCATATCATCATTCCTTAGAAAATATGTAGGGAAAACTCAAATGCAAGATAATGGGAAAAACCAAATGATCTCTAAAAGGCTACAACATACATTAAAACTAAAATTTTAAACACTCTTCCTTTTCAAATCCATAAACCTATGGTACTCTAGAAAGTTATTCAATAGCATATCCTAAGATAATAGAGAAAGGGTTTATAGTCTAGATCTATGTTCAAGATGATAACCAATAGTGCAATAAGCATAACTTACAAAACACATTTATGAACTTCATCAATAGTAAATAACAAAAAAATACAAGTATTTTCATTAACATGAAAATAGATATTACATACATCATTTTTTTAAAATTATGCCATGAGGACAAGCATGGTAAGATTTATCTGTGTTGGATAAGGGAGACATAAACATGCTCTCAAAGCTAGCTAATGGATGTAAATTTACAACCACCTTAGTAAGGGAGACAAGTTATACACATAGTGGTTGATCCCAGTTTTCTTTGCAAAACATAAACTTAGAGAAAAATAAACAACCAACAACAATGACCAACCCCTAAAGAGAGGACAAAAACCCTTAATTATATATTTTGTACCACTTTTAAATATAGGACTATTGGTTTCAATTTTTAAAGCTATAAAATATACCTATAAATTTTGCCAAGATGCTAACAATTGCAAAATATTCCTTCTCATGGTTGAAATCTTCACCCATGTACAAGAAAAATCATTGCTCTAACTGCCTCTATAAGGAATGATGAATATTTTTAACAAAACATTTGATTTCATGACTAGAAATTATCTTTTAAATGATCTAGAAGGTGAATTTTTTTGGTGGAGGTCGAACCAACTTTGTCCTTATGTGTAACTACCTAAACATGCTCTTAACCACTTAACTACATAATTGAAATCTCTTAGACAACTAGCTTTCCTCTTGCACAAACCAAAGAAATCCCATTACGTTGTGATGATTTCATTATAATTATCTAGTTATGGTAGAGGAATAAAATTATCCATGGTATATCTTGAAAATATACTTCAGACCGGCCCATACAATCTCTTCTATGCTATGATTTCTTTCTCATCTATAAATTACCCATAAATTTTAGCTCTTAAGGCAAATTTTTCCACAAATTGACATGTGGTAGTCAACATCATACAAAAATAGGTACTTATGGGGCTTAAAAGTGATTAAGATACTTAATTGCCTCAATCTAAACATGTGTCACATTGTCATGTTATCTTTAAGCTAGATCGAATATGTACCATCAATCCTTTAAGAAGTCTCTAATCATTGAATTCATCATGAACCATTGATATTGATTTGGGCCTTCAAGATCCTACCACTTGGTATCTCTGTATGTTATCTATGTTTTTTATTGCTTGGATACTATCATATGATGTGGAAGCCTCTTGTTATATCTTTGGCCCTAATGATTTGTCAACTATTTTCTCATACCATTGATCTTAATTATATAGAATAAATGCACTTTGTTGATCCTTTTGAACCTAGGATTAATTCATACCATTTATTTATATCTAGATTATCATGGTTTTAATATATATCACTAACATGTTTCACCCAAACCCTTTGAATTGTCTTCTTTTAGTGACATTTTCAATCTTATAGATGCACGATCGACCACAAACTATTGATTTGCTTGGTTGATCGTCAAGAGTTTGATACTTATCCTTGTGATGTACCTTCAAAGTATATTTGACTCTATTAACCCCACTCACCCTAAAATTTATTAATAGAGTTCCCATGATGGTGACACTTATCACCTTCTCACTCATCCTAGGGCTTTGTTGAAATATTAACATTACGCACTATTGATCAAGATATGTACACTTTCTCATGTACTATTAATCAATGGGAGCATGCTCAAAATTTTAGTTGTGCCCCACAGGATCGACACTTAATAGGTGCATACTTATCCTAAGTATTTTAGACTTTTTAGGATTGATCATGCACCATCGAATCATCTTTCCCTATGTTAACACACACCATTTGATTGTGATCTATTAGGTCGATTGTGATTGGCTCCAAGTTAACCATCAAAATATTAGCCTATCATATTGGTGCATAAATAAATATGATATAAGCTTTAGGATATGACTCAAAGCTAAGTTCATAGCAAAGGGACCAAGCATTAATTAGACTAAATAGATAAAAGTATCATGGGGTATGGGAAATAAAAGGAACCAAATATGAATTTTTATACTAAGGTTTGGTCATGTTAATAAACACTACTAAACCTTAGTATAAAATTTAAACTAAGTTTATGGCATATTTAAAGTGGTCCTACATAAATATTTCCCACTAATTTGAATTTAAATCAAAAGGCCTAAGCTAAGGAAATTGGAACATAGGTCTTCAGGTGCTCAAAAATGAATTTAACTTGGCTTTTGACAAACCAAAGGCTAGTAAAGACTAAATTAATAGGACACTTGACCTTTACTGAACACTTGAAAATAAGAAGTAGACTAAACAAATTAGGCATCAATGTTCAATAAGGGCTTAATTACTTCAATGTAATTTTCAAAACTAACACTGGCTCTTACCCAAGGATGTACACCCCTTTTGAGTGTGTAATGAACCTCAAAACGTAATACAAGGTGCTAATATATTGGGTCATAGAGTCAATACTTAGTCAATTTATATCAATAGAGACCCATAAAGGCTCAAAAAAAAAGGTAAACTAACAAAAATATATCAAAAGGATCTAAAACCAAATACTTGACAAAGAACATGAAAGGAAACTATACAAATAAGGCCCAAAGAAAATTGACAACAAAGTAACAAAATAATAATAATATAAATTATACATTAGTATACATAGTTGCAAACTCAATGAAGTGTTTTAGATGTCTACCATTGAATTGTAGCTCCAATATGTCACCATATAGGTTTCTAAGGAAAAATGTGTGTTCCCCAATCTGGTTGTCAATGAAATAGGTACCCATCGATAGGGCATCAAATTTGTCATGGTTTCCTTTATCTTTATGCGTATTATCCAAAAATAAAATGGGATCAATTAGTTGGAAGGTTCTTTAAGTGACCTTTATATCAAATATCTTCTCCATCTTTTCCTTGAACTCAAGGTGTATTTCATGACCTTGTCCTCAAATTTCATCAATCTCAATAATATGGTTCATCCTACTTTCATAGTGGTTGATTTTCTCATCATATTCTAATTATCAAATGAGCTAGAAAGCTGACAATTGCAAATTCATATGCAAAATTGCTTGAGCTCCTTAGAAAATCTTGAAAGGGTTTTTTCCTATAGCTCCCTTGGGCATGATCCTATCAGCCCACAAAGCAAACTTTTGATGTTCACCCCACTTATCCTTATTTTTTTCCAATGTTTGTATAATTATTTTGAGTAAGTTCTTATTAATAAATTTTTCTTTCCCATTTCCCTAAGGGTTGTATTCAGAAGCATACATTAATTCAATCATGTATTATTTACATAATTCCATTAAAGGATTAGTTTTGTACACTCATGAAATTATCAACAATGACTTTGACAAGCACACTAAATCTACAAATAATCTTATTTAGCAAAAAATCCATAACCACCT
>JARHVA010006035.1:605000-670000 GCA_037957365.1 Torreya grandis
GGAAGATATAGAAGGAATCACTTGTCACACCAATGAACATCAATTTCACAACCTATCATATTAATTTTGGTATTTAATAGATCAGGCATTTGTTTCACAATCCTCTTATGTTGATGTCTATCTATTCTTTCATCATGTGTAGGCTTCTTTACTATGTCATTATCTCAATTATGAAAAGTAGGCCTCCTTTGTGCTTGATTCGGATTTGGATCTTTATTTTGATTGGTAGACATGTGAAGGACCCCTTCTCAACCCTGGTAAGCTTATAGGACATTTTTTGAAAGTGGAGGCCAGAGTCTTAATCATCTCCTTAGGATTAACATTGTTAGTGGACTATAGTTTTTTAAGATTGACCAATTTAATATCATCCCACGTATTCATGAGGTTTCCCTTATCCTTTATGTTATTCTCAATTTGGATGGTCATAATTAATGTCAACCATAGGTTCATGGGAGCCTTGTCCTATAAGTAATATGCAACCTTATTTTCAAAGGCATCATATTATTTTATCAATCACATTATATCATTAGGCTTTATGTTCTCAAGTAGTCGCATCATAGATTTGTTGAACCATGTGTTGAAGTTTTTCATACAATCATTAGGGTTGTTCTTGATGTTTTCAAACTCACATAAAAGGAACCTTGGATCAACACTATCACCGTATTAAATTCTAAAAGCATTCTTCATTTATTCACATGAATCAGTGTATCTATTGGAAAGAGAATTGAACCATTCATGAGCATCATCCTCTAGTCATAGCACAAAAAAATTAATGCATACATCCTTATACTCAACCTCATAATATTCAACAATATTTTTAGAAAATATCAAGTACTCAACACCTCTCACTGCATTATTCCCTTGAAATTTTGGAAGATATTTCCTTACTTCATTTGGGACTTCATTAGGATAACTTTCAATTTTATCATAATTTATAGGCCTGAATATATTAACATGGCATGCAAGACATTCATCCTCATCTAGGTGGCTATGTCTCATGATTGGTTCAATTAGAGGTTGAATAATAATTGGGAAATAGATGTGAGGGGGTGAATGAGGGAGACTTGTATGATCGAGCATAGAAAGGGATTCAGCTAGTTGAGAAGGAACTAGATAATAAAAACTACTATAAGTTTCATAATGTCTAAAAGAGATAAACAAAAGTCCTAAAAAATTGTAATTTCAACAAAAAAATCAAGATTATTAGAATCTTGGTAGTCTGGACACTATTTAGTAGCTGAACCTTTCCCTTTAATAGGCCTCCAAACTTGTCTCCCTCTTTTTTGATGAATGCTTAGTGGTGAAACAAGTTTCTTGGATGAGTCACCTTTGAAGGATGATCTCAATCCTTCCAGCTTTGAAAATGAGAAAGAACACTCCAAGCTAAAATGAAAATATTCAAACTAGGCACTGATCTTCTTCAAACTCGATGATAAAATTAGAGTCACCACTACAATCAAAATTCTAGAATATAAAACTTAACACATTGATTGTGAGACATGCTAAATACATACTTGTTGAATTTAATGATGAAATAAAATACAAAGACACTAAATTTTTTAGAAATTGTCTAAAAGGGGATAAATAACCTTTTAACATGTAATTTTAATAGCTCTTTATATTAAACTCAACAAAAGTTAAATTTTTAAATATTTCAATTATTAGCACATCCCCCAATGTATTGATGTAGATTTGATGGCCAAAATAGTGAAAATGTAGAAAATAAAAATAGAGAACTTCATTAAAAAATCACTTACATATCTCTATAAGAGTCTTGAGCAACATGGGTGACAAGAACTATCTTGGGAAATGGTACCAGATGAGTGTTTGTTCTAAGTTGTACACCTCTATCTCTTAGTCTTACACACTTGAATAAAATGGTAAATAAAGATGAAAAACTTGCTATTATGTCATTATATCTAAGGAAGGGTTTGGCCTCTAGAATTGATTAGATTGAAAAAAATACTAAGGGGCACTTACAAAGGTTATGGTCAGCTCCCTACTACTTATGGCTCTGCCTAAACCAAGGTAAGAGGACCTATGGGGTAGCATTCTCACATGGAGAGATTCTATAGTTCAACCTCAATGGAATTGTTTGGCACAAAATAACACAAATATGACTATAACATGACTAAACATGCTCACTCCACCTAAGAAGGGTTGTCACACAGAAAGAGTAAATTTTCTAGGCCAGACACAAGTTACTGAATATAAATGGGAGACTGAGTGCAATCTTCATTCTAAAGCATTTTCAACAACATGAGCTGAATGAAAAAGTGTAATTCTATGTATTTAAGGTACCAGATGTAAATAAATGTTAAATAAGTAATATCCTATGCATTTATATGCAAATAATACTTATAATATATAAAGGATGTATTAGTTACATGGTAGGATAAGGTAGGACAAGGTGGGGTAATTAGATAATTTTTGAAAATGGATGTGGTTTGTTGGTGTCTAGCAAATAACAAGTTATCATACAAACATTCATAGATTCATTCCTGAGCAAATATGTATGGAAAAATCTAACACAAGATAATGGGAAATACCAAATGATCTCTAAAAGGCTAGAACATACACTGAAACTAAACTTTCAAACACTCTTCTTGGTTAAATCCATAAATCTAGGGTTTCGTAATAAATTATTTAATAACATATCCTAAAATGATTTAGAAAGGGTTTATAATGTAGACATATACTCAATATGATAACCAATTGTGAACATAAACCCAAATTTACAATCAACATAACATGAAAAACACATTTCTACCCTTCATCAATAGGAAAGAACAAAGAACCACAATCATTTTCATTAACTTGAAAAGTGATATTACATACATCATTTTTTTCAAAATGATGCAATGGGAACAATCATGGTAAGATTTAACCATATTGTAAAATGGAGACATAAACATGCTCTTAGATCTTGCTAATGGTTGTACATTTACAACCACCTTAGCAAGGGAGACAAGATCTACACACAATAGTTGGTCCCCATTTTTTTCATAGAACCTAGACATAGATAAAAATGAACAAATAGTAATAAATAACAACCCTTGAATAAAGGTAAAATCCCTTACTTATACATTTTTCACCACTTTCAAATTTGGGGCTATGGGTTACAATTCTCTTAGATGCAAAATAGCCCTCCAAATTCTACCAAGATGCTCCCAGCTAGAAAATATTCCCTTATATACCTAAAATATTCATAAATTTACAATAAAAATCATTGATCTAACTACCTCTAAAAGGAATGATGAATATTTATAACAAAACCTTTGATTTCATGACTGGATATGCCTTTTACATGATTTAGAAGGTGAACTTTTGTGGTGGAGGCTAAACCAACTTTGTCCTCATGTCCAACTGCATAGAGATTCCCTTGACCACTTGGTTACATAGTTATAACCTCTTAGACAACTTGTTTTCATCTTACGCATGCCAAAAAGATCCCATTACCTTGTGATTATTATATTGGAATGCTCTAGTTCTAGTAGAGGTAGAAAATGATCCATGATCCATCAGGAAAATATGATTTGGAATGGCCCACAATATCTCTTTTACATTGTGATTTATTTCTCATACATGAATGACCCATCAATTTTAAATTCAAATCCAAAGTTTTCCATGATTTCTTGCTCAATCTGGACATGTATTGCATTCTCATGACATCTTGAAGCTAGATCAAATGTGCACCATTGATCCTTTAAGAAGTCTCTAGGCATTAACTTCATCACATGCCATTAATCTTGACTTAGGCCTCTAAGATCCTAATACTTGATATATCCTTCACTTAGCTATACTTTTTTCATTAATTGGACACTATTATACCATGTGGAATCTTCTTGTTTGATATCTATCCTTGTTAATTTATTAACTATTTGCTCACACCTTTAAACTCAATTTCATGGATCAAATGTGTTTTTTTCATATTTTTGAACCCAATATTAACATGGATGATTGATTTATATCTATCTCATCATAGTTATGACACATGTCACTACCACATTTGACACTGACCCTTTGATAAGTCTTCTCTCATTCATGTCATCGATCTGTTGGATGCATGATCGACAATGAACCATTGATTATCTTGGTCACTCATTGAGAGTTTGAGACTTATCATTATGACATATCTCCATAGGATCTTTGACTTATTTACCCCTACTTGCCATCAGATCTATTGACAAGGTTTGCATGATGGTGACATTTGTCACCTTCTCACTCATCTTAGGGCTTTGTTGAAATCCTAACCTATAACATTCCATCAATCAAGATCTATACACTTTATCATGTACCATCGATCAATGGGAACATGCTCAAAATTTTAATCATGCCCCATGATCTTGACACTTATCAAATCCATGTTTATCCAAGTCCTTTTAACTTTTCATCTTAGATCATACACTATCAGATCATCTTCCCCATGTTAAAGGATACTATTTGATTTTAATCCACTAGGTCAGTTGAGATTGGATCCAAATTAACAATGAATTTAGAATTTAGGGAGAAATTAACTTAGTATAAAATCTTATCCTAAGGTCTTGGTGCATTAATAAATATAATAGAAGATTTATGATAGGAATCAAAGTTAATTTCATAAAAAGGGGATGAAGCATTAATTAGACCAAATAGATAAAAAGACCAAGGGCCATGTGAAATAAAAGGGACCAAATTTGAATTTTAGACTAAGATTTGGTCATGTTAATAAAAACCACTAGACCTTAGTATAAAATTTAAACTAATTCCATGGCATATTTAAACCATTCCCACATAAATTTGTCCTACCAATTTGAATTTAAATCAAAGGGCCTAAGCTAGGGCAATTAGAACATGGGTTTTAAAGTGCTCAGACATGAACTCAACATGGATTTTGATAGACCAAAGTCTAATAAATACTAAATTAATAGGACATTTAAACTTTGATGAATACTTGAAAATATGAAGTGGGATAAACAAATTAGGCATCTATGCTTAACAAGGGCTCAATTGCTTCAGTGCAATTTTTTTAAATAACAGAGAGTATTAGGTGACATATTATTTATTGATTATATTTTTATTTCAAAATGATAATATATTTGACATTAAAAAATTGTTTCGAAGGATTATCTTAGCCAAGAACCTTGCTTGTCCTTAAGATCAATTTTAATAATCCAAAACTAGTTATCCTTAGCATATGAGCTATTCTTTAAGCATTGATTGTCAGTTTGCCCAACTTTTCAACACTTAAAGAAGAGTAAGGGTATCATTTTGACATCAATTGGCTTCTCCCAACTCCCTTCTGTGGTTTTCATCAAGATATTTTCTTGGATTTTATCTTCCATGTCCATCATCACATAAATTATAGCATAATAAGTTATAAGAACTTTAGTATTAATCTGATCAAGACCCACAAATTCATAAATCATTCCAAAAATTTGAGTAAGTAACTTCTCCTTCCAATATTTTACTGAGAGACCATATTTTCAAATCCAAATAGGAAAACAATGATATTTTGTACAAAAGGGGTTTAAATTAGGGAACCAGGTTTGGAGCCACAAGCCTTCATCCTCTATCATACATGGACCCCCATCCAAAATTTATTTTTTATTTACTAAGGGGAAAATAGTCATGAGGAATCCATTCAAAATAAAATTATGGATGATGTTTATAGCCCAATATTTTGTCAGCCATAATTATAGTGCTAATGGCACACTATTTTCATATGGACTTCCTAATCAGGGCCTTCTCTTTTAGTTCTACTATGTTATCATCAAACTTCATTATATCAAAATAAAGCATTAGTGGATCCCTCTTATTTGAATTAGGACCTCCATGCACATTCAATATTTATTTTTAAGTGATATCCTTAGTCACTTTCTGTCTACCCATAGTGTCTAGGCCACCCTTTAGTGATTAATTCCTCCACCCTAGGGTGATATTTTAGCCCCTGAGGTCTCTCAATTCTATCTATTAGCCCTAAATATATTTCCCTTATCATGCTCTAGTTCATTTTATAACCATTCAACATAATCCCCTGTTTGTTCTACTTGTTTGATAGTGTCATATAGGTCATGCATAGCCCATATCCTATTCTACCCTACTTTGTATGCTATTTATTCCATTTGATACATCACTATATTTATACTTACTATATTTTTCACTTATTTTAGTATATTGCATTAATCTTTATTGTCTTACTTGTGGAACATTTTAATATGTTTGTTGCATGTTGGCACATGTGCAGTTGTTTATTGTTTGGACATTTGAATATTTTTTAATTTTTTATTAGATTTAACATTCATTTTTTATTAAAAAATATATTATTAAAGGTGAGAGTGAGGTACTAATTTTAGAATTTATAGTTTCTGATCCCAATTAAGTAGTACCCAAACAGAGTGAGCAGAAATCCAATTCAGTGCATTATATTAAGGAAATAAAACATGATGAAGAAGGATTATTGTAAAATTCCAAGGATGGTTTAAATGAATTTATAATAGCTCTTGTTTTAAAGGTGAGTTCTCAACACATACATTTTATTTAAATCTCTATTTTTATTTACAAAAATTTATGGGATGGAGAGGATTATACTATTGTAAGCAAAAATAAAAAATGTTAATATAAAATAGGCCTTAAACCATTGAACATAACCCATATATCCATATATGCAATGCCATGGGAGGGACATAGTGATTTGAATGGTTTGGTTATATTTTTTTGAAGGTCTACAACATGTTCACAACATATAATTTACTTATTGCTAGTATAGGCATCTTCTTTGGGTTTTTTCCATATTTTATTCTCCTATGTAAAATGGAAGCATCACATTCAAAACCCATATTTTAACATTATCCAAAAAACATTCCATTTTATTATACATTTAATATTTAATTTAATGATAGTTTTTTTTTTGTATAATAATACAATTATTACATATTTATTCTACATACATTTTTTCGATGTAAAAAAATAAATTAAACTTGAATATGTATACTCTAAAAAGGAAACAAAATGTACACAAATATTATTTGAAGAACAAAGAACATCTTAAATAAAAATTTGTAGAATAAAAACCTTAACTGAGAAGGAAACAACATATATAGAGATAATAGTGGAGGCACTCCATCTCCAATGTTACTTATATATGAAATGAAATTATAGGAAATTATCCATTTCATATATCTTTTATTGTTAAAGAAGGGATTTTTAAAAATATGGACCTAACCCTATAAATGAATCATGATGGTAATGCCTATTAGAGGAAAAATTAAAGAAAGTCTGAAAGAAAATAGAATAAAAACTAACCTAGAAAGCATTTTACACTAAAACTACATAAAAATGTCCTCCTCTCGAACATATTTGAAACTAAAACCCTTCTAACACATTTTATTTTCTTGATATTAATTTATATTTATAGGTTTCAACATACATCGAACTTTATTTTTTTACCAATAACTATCCATTCTTTCAAATCCTCATGATATATAAGGATGGATATTTCTAGGGAATCCCCTAAATTCAATAACTTCAATAGAGTCTAAACTATTTCATCACTTATTGAATATATAACCATTCTATCTAATACCTGTGATAAATCTCTAATTTATTTAACTAAGGTTTGGATTTTGATGTCATGGGTTCCACCTAATCCAAATCCATATTTTCCTCTTGATTTTCCATTTCACTTTTAGACTCGGTTCCCTCACTATCATTTCCAACAAATGAATGAATGGGGAGGGGTATTTCCACCATGATACCCTCTTATTGTCCTTATAGATGTTGAAATAAGTTATTAGGACCCTATTTAAATAAAATAACATCCAAAATTAAAGCTATTGAAGTCTTAATATTGATTCCATACTCAATCCTAAAATTTTAATTTAATAAACTTAGGAATATCTTTGATAGAATCTAAATTAAATAAAATCTAAGCAACAATAATGTGATAAATATCTTTGGAGTAAATAAATAAAAATTAACCCAATGTATTACCTATGGATTTGAAATATAAGTCTACGCAAAATTGGAAAGAAAGATACGATTGTATCACCCAAATTGATCTTACATTAAAAACCTCATTATGTGGGTCAAAATATAGGAATCATGGATTCAAAATGAGAAATCTCTTACCCCAAGACCAACTATAATTATGAAACACTACATTTCTATCCTATACTATATTAAAATAATTAAGAAATAAGCCTATATCATAGGGGAATATTTTCAAGTGACCTCCTATCAAAGACTTCCAATGTTTTTTAATCCACCCATTACGATCCAGAAGAGTAGGCCATAGGATAGAGAAGTGGTATATCATTCCTAAGCTAGACATATCCATAGTCCCTTTATATTAGGTCTTTTAATTTTTTCCCTAAGAAGACATTGAAGAGTTTCTTTTGGATTGAGTCAATGGTTTAAATCTCTTCTACCTATTTTTTGAAATGTCTTTGGCATGTGTATGGAACTCAGTAGTCAACCATACTTTTATATGAATGGCCTTAGTATAGGAGGGCATCTGAACCTATACCAGACCCTACTTATTTGTTATCACATTCCATATGTGAAAGGTGGATCTAAAATCATCAACTAAAATGGTTTGGTCTATCACACCCTTCTGATCTATGATCACATTTTGTAATGCCCATGTTTCCCCTAGTTTAAGAGTAGTCATATTTCACTTAAAAGCTATTGAAAAGTAATTATGTTTCAAATCATTAGCTTATTTACCATTTTAATCACCTAGGCACAATTATATCAGGTCCAAATAAGTTTCTACTACTGAATCCCTAGCCTCTCTTCCTCTAGCGTCCATCACGAATAAATTTTAATAGTTTTTAAATCTATATATAGATTATTTATGTTTAAAAATTAAGGTAACCATATTGATATCTAATGTTACTTATTCTTATTGCTAACTAAGCATCATGTATATTCACCATAAATTAGATCATATATTATCTATTTTAAAATTATTTATATGCATGGAGAATTATGTATGATTGAAAAGTAAAATATAAACTATATTGGTATTTGAGAATTTGAACATGTCCATTACTTTAATCTTTTGGACTTAATTTTTTGTACACATTTTAACATGTATCTTATGTTTAACATTTGAACATGTCCATCACTACTGTCCCTTGGACTTGTTTGTGAAATATTTACTTATGTTACATCTAAACATAGCTATTAATTAAGGATATTTAAATTATTAAAATGTCTCTTGTTTGTGAAACTATTTGTCATTTAAATGTTTCCCTTATAACTTTGAGTGAGATTGTGCTTGTTGTGTTTGTGTGATTGATGAGATTATTAGATTTGACTTGAGCCATCATCCATACTTTACCTTAACTATTCTATTTGATGATTATACCACAAATACTACCATGAGATTAATTTATACATATATGTGACTTGAATAATATTATATGTACATTATTTAATTGATACATATCTTACAATGATGACAAACCTTTCATATATGTGATAATATTAAACTATTATCTCTATATAGGGAAGGTATAATTACTTTTTATTTCGAGATGGGTAACATTAAGGAAACATCCATCACTTTAGAAGGGGGAATTTGAGTGGGCACATTATATAAATTAAGTCTATGCAATAAATTAAAAAAATGGTTTAGGGTACAAAATGTAATTTCAAAAAAAATAGAATGGTTAAAAAAATAAAAATGAAATCACACATAACATTAAGTAATTAAATATTTGAATAGATAGAATTATAACATCTATTAAGAAAATGGTTACATACAACAAAATCATAGGGGCATGTAGAAAAGATAAACTAAAGGACTTTTCATCCGGACACATAAAACAAAAAGGACTACCAAAATTATTCTTAGCAAAAATAGAAGTAATATCATGTTTTTTATGAAGAATCTAATCAAAACAAACTAATTTTGGATGAATACAACAAGTGAAAGTGATATTGAACATTTCTCTTACCTTATGAAATGTATCTTGTAGAGATAATTTCTTATTGAAACTTAAAACACATTTTGAAAAATAAAATTTCTATAATAGAGTTGTTTGAAATATATTTGACATAAGGGATGTTTATATCAGTATAGTATCCAAATAAATATCTTTTATCATTAATAACCAAGTTAGCAGGTCACATTTGTAATATCTTTCATCAAAGTAGTACATGTTCTAAGTTAGAAATTAGGTATTGTGAAGTAATCCTTATTCTTTTCTCAAGTTTGCCAAGCTTCATTAGAAAATATATCCTCAATATTTGGGATTCATGTAGAAAATAGAGTATTTAGAGAACACTTTATTAAATTTGAAAGAGTAGTATTATAAAAATGAATATTTTTACAATGGATCTGAGACCATGGAACCTTGTATAGAACTAGTGTGTATGGGAATTTACACCACTAGTTTATTTTATCTTAAAATGCCTTTAGGAAAACTTTATTTAAGTATTTTTTAATAATGAACACAATTTTTTTAGATCATGGTTAAATGTGATTTGCAAGGCCCCATAGCCTTTTAAAATGGATAAAGATATTTAAATTTTAAGATCAATTACAATACCTCCACCATTGGAACATGGGACACAACCAAAAAACAAATAAAAAACCCATGTACTTGAACCATAGAAAGTAAATAACTAACAAAATTTATCAAGACCAATAAGTGATCAACAAAAACTCCTCCCACTTTCGAAAACAAGTCAGGAAAAAAAGTAGAAATAATATATCCAATAAGAAAAATAATTTCATTCCTCAAAACATATCCAACCACAAACTAACTAGTAATTTTTTTTAAATGCTACCTAAAATCAGTGGGGAATCTTCAATACCTTTCTCATTTTATGACCTAAAAAATGAGATTAGCTTTGAATCAGATCCTTTATTGAGTCTACATTTTTTCATCCTCCTGACCAAAGTTTAGTCCCTTTTATTATGCAAATCTAAAATAGTATAAAATGAAAAAGTAATTTCAATATAAATAAATTCTTGCATACTTCCTCTTAAATCAAAATCATTTTTACATCTAGAAGGGGAACTTGAGGTTACAATGATTAATTCCTATAATTGTTTTTACATTGCTAACTATGTTAGCCCTTGAGGCATCCATATCTTCCATATAAAGTCATCAACCTTATAATTAGAACATTATAAAATAATATGACTAATTATAGCATCCTTACACAATATATCTACCTTACTTTTCTTTACACTGATACAATATTTGGAAAAACTTACCAATATTGAACCAATTATGAAAATAAAAAGATAGGTGCTCAAAATTGATGGGTTCAATTCAGAATCATCTCTCAATTATAAAATTAATTATATTCAAAATTACCAATGCTATTAAGGATCCTTGCATAAGTAGTGTGGGAAAATAGAGTTGTGGCAGAATTAGTTAACTTAAACTCTTGAATATATTTACCGATTTACTTATAACAAAGTTCTAACTAGACTTGTAAAGGGAGATAGGGAGGTTGAACCTAAATGGATCTAACATTAAAAGTCTCGCTGAGAGGATTGAACATTTGGAACCAAGGTTTTATCATAATGGGATGAAGATCTAAGCTCCACAACTCCTTTTGGATCACATACTTTTCTTCAATGCAATTAGACACCATAATGATTTTTTTATGCACAAGAGTAAATTTTAGGCTTACCGTACATTAGGGATTTACATATTTTAGGGATATAATCATGAATGATTTAGAGATTATAGAAAAATATTAACAAATATTCAAAGGATGTCTCTTACTAAAAATCATTCTTCATTTTATAGCATAACTTCTTTCTCCTCCCTACCATGTTTGAAAAAAGGGCATGAATTATCTTAGGTAGAGTGGTTATAGTGTAGGACTAGGTGATTTCCTTGATATATATACATCAACACAAGGTTATTCCCTATTTTTTTATGAATATGGTTATGCCCTATTTCTCCCCAAAATCCATAGAGTAAGTTGCCTCCAAAACTTCATCATGCATGTTTCCTTCTATTTTCTTCCTTCCACATCAAAATCCCCCTTTCACACACCATGCTCCACATGAAAATTAATATTATTTATTGAGTTATTTTTAAATTTAATTTTATCAGGATATGTGCAAGACCTAACCATTCATGACCCATAACATTAGAGGGACGAGTGCTCAACACAACACCAACACTAGTTGGGAGAGGAAACATTAAAAATATTAGAGAACTAACTAAAAATTTACCAACAATCAAGCTAGATGAGGGGTTTCATGTGGATTTTAAATTTCAAGCTTATGATAAAAAAAAAACATTGAATGAGTGCACTCTAAAATTGTGTCATATCCTTCAATAGATCATGATGCAACTATGGGATAAGATCTACAATATGTACATGGGAAATCTAAAACTTCCTTCATAGGAAATGTATGGAGTGAGCAAAAGACATTAATTAAAAATCATAAAAAAATTATTCATAAATTAATATTACATCCTATTTACTCTATTTTCTCATAAAACTATATTCAATGTTCTATTAAAACTTTTAATAAGGAAATTTGTAAAAAATAAAGGATGGAGTTTGATGGCCATAATAGGCTCAACGAATCTTTGTCCCCATCGAATATAAACATAGGGTAATGTTAAATGAGCTTAAATGATTTCAAAAATTACAGTTATAGGCATCATAGCTTATTGGATTAGGGATAGCTATTAGAAAGAGGAGTGGCTAGTTGGGGGAAGATCATATATTGATTGATCAAACTTTTGTTGGTGAGGTAATATTGAAATGGGGGATGATGGATAGGAATTTTATGGCCATGATTGATGAGGATCAGAATACCTTATATGTGGAGGACACCAAGATCCATAATATCCTAGCCTTAAAAACTAAACATGCAGAAGATATTCCCAGGAAAAGGAAGGTGAAGCTTTTAAAGCCTACAAAATCTAAACCCATAATTTGTTTGAAAGGGAAAATATTTTGAATGTCTTAGAACATGATTTTTTTTGCTAAATCTAGTATGATATATTGATTTAAAAAATTTTGGACCTCTTTTCATGATCCTAATAAATAGATCACAAAGAATTGGAAGCCTCTTATGAAAATTATGATATAAATGTTCCTTTACATGAAAATCACTTCTATATGGTATTTTTTTAGTGTTGATGAGGATCATGAGATAATTTTAACCATAATACGTGGAAGTGGAAATAAAACTAGTTGTTTCTCAATCCATGGTTTCCTAGTTTCAAGCCTTTAATTAAACTCTCAAAATCATGCCTATCTAGGTAAAAATGCCTCATTTACCCCTTCAGTTTATTACTTATTTTTATTTCAAATCAATGGGAATTGTTTTGGAATAATTTTTGACAATAAATTCTAATACCTGTAGATTATTGTAAACTTATATATGTTAGTACATCTCCTTCAGTTTATTCAGTTTAAAATTAAGGAGAGAACTTGAAAACAATTTCTTGATTATGAGGGTCTATCCTTTAATTTTAGGATATGATTTGTTACAAGCCATTTTGATTCTTATTATATTTTTTATAAAAATAAGAGCAGGGTATCTTGGTGAAAGGGTGCCTTTCTATAACATGTCTAAGTGGGTAGTGTGGATAATGTTACGACTAGAAAGATTTTCGAGAATTTCAAGGATCTATTTCAAAATGGGGAAGACCCATGCAAGGAAATTATCATCTTGGAGATAAAATCTTTATGAAATCTTTAAGCTAATATAATTTTGTCATAAAAATATAAATTATGGGTCTAATGTTGATATTATGGATAAAGTTTCACTACATCATTCACTTAACTCATTTGATATAATCAATCCCATTTATCCCGACAAATGGAATGGAGGACATTGAACTATGGTTGGTAACAATAATAAATGAAAAGTTAAGAAGGATTTAGAATCTCTTAATATGATCTTTAGATCGTGAAAGTAAAATTATTTCCAAGGTTTTAGTTTTATCTTCATTTAGTGTTGTATAGTGGTTGTTGTTATTTTTATGTTGTTGTTTTGTTAGGATGAATTTTGATCTTTTTATAAGTATTTATTGTATTTTTTGGTTGTGATGACCTTTCCTATATGTTTCATGTAAAGGGTAGTGTCCCTCTTTAAAACCCATTTTAACAAATAATAACTAAAAAAATTAGTGTATTTATTTATAAACAATGTTACATCCACAAACATTTAAACAAAAAAATAAATGAAAATGTAAATTTAAAGAAAAAGGATCTTACACAAAAAAACATGTAAGTTATAAATGCTAAATTTAATAAAGCTCCCTCCGTGTCGATTTCAACATCATCTCCATATTTCAAAATCAAGATAGTTGGCATTATTAGAGTCATTCTTTTCATCACCATGGTATTTATAATGCAATGGTTAGGTTATTAATAACCATTTCAAAATAATAGTAATGAGATGTGGAATTTCTCTCAATGAAACATCTAAGACTCTTTTTAAAACATTCTTTGACACCAAAATAGTATGAGTAATGCTTCTGAATTTACTAGGGGATGAATAACCAGAATTATATTATATTTATTTACCATGTCAATAATTATTCACCTACCATATCAAAGCATGTGTTATATCCCTTACTAATATTCTAGAGTGGAATTTGGAAGATGCATATAATAACATTTACCTACTGTTAATGGGTGATTCATGTTGGCATGTATATATTATAGTACTTGAGGGTGTTAAATAGGTATGTATATTCTCATTCATGATTAATTAGTAGATATAGAAGGGTGATTAGCTAATGGTGGGGGTACCTTTTTTCTACACTAGCAAATTTGTTCTATATATAATTATGTCATTGCATTAAGCAACATTAATTTTTTTTTTGGTGATAGATATTAACGTTTGTGTAAAATGTAGAGGATCATTTGATGTGTTATTAATCCTAACCAATTATGGTATTGAAAACATATTGATAGAAGCTTAATCTATATATGAGCTCACCTTTTATGAGAGAAGGGTTTATATTTTAATGAGAGCAAATTTGATTGAGTATTTATAAATAATAAAATTTATAGATATATTTTATTATTTAAGAGAAGGTGATTCAATGGAAAGTGTGTGGACAAGTTGCATTTGAGGAAAACATTAGTTTAAGGTAGAATATGTTTCTCTAAATAAAATATAAAAGAGCATGTGTTTTCATTTTTTTCATTATTACATTGTTTAAAAACATGGAATCATTGGCTTATTGTAAACAAAGTTATATTAATATTATTTTATTTGGTAGTATTTCTTTTGTTAACATGCTATGAATTATTTTCTTGTTTTATAGTTTTAGATAAGGACTTTTATGGGAAACTATGTTGACACATCCATGTAGGATCATTGATATATTGTAATAAGATATTTTCTAATGATCTATTGTTCTATGGTGGTTGGACAATGAAGCCATGGTCTTTTGATAACTCGATGCACATAGAGTAGAGACTGGAAAAATAACCATTATCAATTGAGTTAATATGACTTATTAAAATAATCTAATATTTTAATGAATATATGGGTTAGTCATAGTTATTTTTCTCAATCAATACATTTCTTCCTATGATGAACTTAGGTATAGGTCTATAGAGCCACAATTTCTTTTTTACCAATGTCATGTTTTAATGCATGGATAAGTTCCAATCATGATTAACATCATGAAAATTTATGATCTATCTTTAAAATAACATAAATAATTAGTTGTGCTTTCAATTATTAATATATTTTTATATTATTGAGAAAAAATTCCATGTGATAATAAAGAATGCCAAAAATTGCGTTTCTACACAAAGCAAAGAAAATTGAGATGCAAAGTGAATATTAGATGGTGAAGACAATATTAGGGTTACAAATTTAAGTTACTATAATTTAATCATGTTAGTTATATTCTATTGTTTTAATTTTAATGTGAAATATTTGTTGTCTTTAAATTTATATTACAATAATTTAAATTATGATTAATTTTATATTTTTATCTTATTTTTAATGTCAAATATTAGTCCTTTAAAAATTAAAGGGATAATCTCATATCTTGAATGAAGAAAATGCAGTATTGGATTTTCATTTTCTTCTTTATTATAATTGTGATTGTATTCCACATTTAGATATGCTATATGATTTTATAATTTATTTTAGACCTTGTTATCTTCTTTGATTTTATTTATTTTTTATAATATCAACTTTACATGAATTAAATAATTACAAATAAATAAATAATTTCTTCTATTTTAAAATAAATAAAATTACCACAATAATAAATATAAAATATTTTTATTTTTTTTTAAATTTTAAAGTAAATAAAATTAATTCAATAATAAATATAAAATAAATAAATAATTTTTTTTAAAAAATGAATAAAATTATTACAATAACAAATATAATTCATTTCATATTATATATTGTGATAAAATAAATAAATTAATTTATTTTAAAATAAATAAAATTACCACAATAACAAATATAATTCATATATCATATATTTCAGAATGGTTTATTTTTTATTAATTTGACTTCCAATTAATTAATTATCAAGTCATTCATACTATTACACCCTTTTAACCCCCAAATACTATTATGTAAGAAACACATATTAATATAACAATATAAAATACCATGTAATATCCCGACCATTTAAAATCCAGACAAAGACATTTTAAACTAGACACTTAAATATTGATTCCAATCAACACAGGCATAGGGATAACTAAAATAAGTGATTCTAAATAAATTTTATTCCTCCCATACAGAACCAATTGGACTACCAAAACTGTTCTTAACAATAGTATAACTAATTGCATCTTTTGGTGAAGAACGAGTTAAAACGAGATGTTTTGGGCGCTCAATACAGAACCAAAATGAAAAAAGATTGTCGACCACCAGATTTTTTTCCTTGCTCCATAGCTTGCAAGATATAAAACTATTAATATTTTTTTTAATATTTTTTAACTGTAAATACATTAATTATGCGGTTGGCGTTCTATGTGAGAAATAATGCAAAGATTCATTTTACATGGACGCGGCAAAACAATTTTTTATTTTTCTGTGTATTTTCACGTGTGGGGAGGCATTACCCTTTTTTTTCCAGGTGGCATCGATTCGACAGTTTCCTCCACCGACGGTCTTCCTCCACCAACTTATGCCCTCGACTTTGCCAGCCAATTATTGATATGATATTCGAAATCGTACACGGAGGATAAAATCGCGAGTGGAGAAAGCGTTGAGGGGGGTTTAGAGGCTTGGTCTATATCAGATAGAAAAAAGGAACAGTGGCACAAGGAGAGCGACAACTTCGATGCACTTGCAAATCCATGGCACGATGATGGAATTGGTGGCTGTAAAAATTCCAGGTAAGAGTAGATTTTAAAAATGATGGAGCCTATTATCTCGGATGGGGAGAAGAGGTTGTGACGCACTTGTCCTTCAGCACACATTCATCCATGATCTGTATCTAAAAGCCACCTGGTCATTCCCTCATTTCTAAATCTACTTCAACACATAGTTGGGGAATGGTTGTGATATGCTTGAGAGCAATTTCCATGGAGTAAATAAAGAATTTGCCTCGAGCATTTTTGATGGATTGCAGACTGGGATCTCCCCGAAACTGCAAAAGAAGGTTCGTGAAAAACACGCAAACACAAAAATTTACAATGAATAACAAAAGAAGAAATCACAACACCTAAGCATCTCCCCTGACTGCAAAATAACAAACTTCACAATAATATAGATAAATTTTAAATCGTCATCTATCGTAGCAAATATCAGGGTTAATTAAATAGAGATATGGCGACATTTTTTCCAATTCCAAACAATGTAATACGAAAACAATATGAGATGATTAATGATGGATCAGCGTGTTTGAGCAGATGAACATATGAACCGGTTTGAGAGGTTCTAGTCATGACGAGGCAACAGAAAAGGGTGATAGGCTCCCATTGTTAAAACCATTCTCTGAGAAGCATGAATGGAAAACCAGTCACGAATGGAACATCAAATGAGAAATTAAGGAAAACCACAATTAATATCAGTAGAACCTCCTATCCGCGCATCATCTCGGAATAATGGCATAAAGAATGGAAAGGGAGGCGTTAATGTGTCATCAAAGCGTTCACCCTTTACTATGTGTGACCTAGATGTTAAACATGCACGGCCTTTGACAGCATTATTTATACGTTTTATGAAATAATAATAAATTTATATTGATATTAATAATAAAAATTATATTAATATAATATAAAATAATATTTATATTATATTTATATGTAACAAATATATATTACAATAATTTCTAGTAATATTATAATATTATATTATATTATTATTGTTATATATTATATTATTATACGAAGTTTACATATTCAATCTCATCTTTTGTGGATGAAGTGATAAGAAAAAGTAATTTTATTTTTATGGTGGACGTGACATTAGAAAATGAAGTTGTGTTTCTTTTAGAGTGTGTTAATGTGATTGTTCAGGAGGTGAGTTGGTTTGTAATTGCGAGGGAAAATGATATCCTACACAAAATTTGATTTAATGTAGTTGTTGGATTTGGGTGACTTGCACTCATTGCAAAGGGTTATGTGGTAGGTTTTTTGATTGGATGTTTTATATAGTTAAGGATCAACAAGAATCACATGATGTTGATCTGATTGTGAGTAGGCTCTGTGTTTGATGTGCAACTCAAATCAGTGCTACAATGTCATTGATGTGGCTAGAAAACATTGAGTTTTAAAAGGGTATATTGTAGCTTATGTTCATCTATGTTGCCAATATATTGACACCTTAAGATATTACGTCAAGGTTAAGAACATACATCAACACCATACTCATACCCAAGTAATAAAGCATAGGGCCATATATAACATGCGAGTGAGTTTGGTAAAGATAGGGTATCTCAGGTGATATTATACAATAGAGGGATAATATTATAGATGCTCTAACTTGAGGTAGTTTATATATTTACATACCCTGCACTGATTACAAATGGCTTTCTTGATTGTAGGGTGGTGGCATATTGTCTTGTGTATTTTCTATTTGATTATGTAAGGACTCTTCATCCAGTGTGTAGATGGAATCAACAATGCAATGATACTAATGTGGGTGTATAATGTGGCATCACTTGTAATATAGTGCATAGCTAGTGTTTCAGGAGTTGTTTGTTGAGAAAGAAGGTGGTCAATTAGTGATTAGTCTAGGTGGTGGTAGGTTTGGTAGGTATTATTCTCACACATTATGGCGAGCCAAAATCATAAAATTAAAAGGACAATATACAATCATTTTGGTTAAAATAAAAAAAAAGTGAGATGCCTCCTTTCCTTATCTCCTTGATAGAATTATAATTAGTAATATTTTTCAACATGTCTTCGATAAGTACCCAAATCATTTCCTAGGTGGATACCACAAGAATTCATTATAAAGGTGCATGAAAAAGGTTTGTGGTTAATTCATAGATGAGATTAGAGATCCCTACAAGAAATTTCTTGTGTTTCTATGCACTTAAAATACTGACGTTGAGGTTGCCTTCACATATAATTACACTTCTAAATAACTAAGAGGCAGATAAACTCTAACATGTTTGCCAAACCTAACACTACACCATAAACCCATGATTATCTCAATGTGAATAGAAACAACAACCTTGATTGAGTCCCTCATCCTCCATCTCATCTAGTTGAGCTCATGTTTTCACAGTGCTTCAAATCTCGTAGTAATTTGTTATGGTTAATCAAATAATACAAAATTCAACCCAACACCACAAGAATTGAAATGTGTTGTCTACCCTTGCCTACATTATGTGTCAATGTAGGTAGAAATACATCTATTACTATTTTTTGAATAGGTGTCTTAAGTTCTTGACATGTGTTAATGGCATGGTTATGGGTATTAAACATTATATTGATATGTCGCATTTAATAAAAAAAATTAATCATAAGGTTTTTATGAGGGAAAAATGGATTTCACACCCATCCATTATATTTTTGTAATATGTGATAGTAAAAGATTAAAAATTTTAGTGTAATTTTTATTAAAATATTAATAATAATTGAATATATAATTATACATAATATAATAATATATTATAAAATATAACATATTAATAATTATGCCAAATTCATTCTATAGTTAGGTGTAGATCAAGCATTCATCTACAGATATTTTTGTGCCATTACAAGTGGGTGATAGTTGTACCACATGGCATGTAATGTATTGTGCAAATTTATCAAACATTTACAACATTCTTTATAATTCTTATGACGAAGACCACTGTAAAATCTATTACTCTAATTTTGTATTGTAGAATTTTTAATTCATTGTAGGAGGAAATTTATTTTCTTTCAATGCATGTGTGGGGTTTTATGTCAAATCATCAGGCTATTCACATTCTCTTACCTCATATATGATAATGTCTATGTTTTTACCATTTTTTTTCTATCATTTAAATAACACACCACCTACTTTTCCATTGTCACTTCCTAGAAATATAAATCTATTATTACTAAACACTTCATGCTCAAAAGGTAAAAGGATTCCAATAGTCATTGGTTTCACATGCATTAATCCTATTGATTTATGATCTTTCACTCACAAAACCCAACTTTACAAAACCCCTGACTACTAAATTTTCATTTATTCTCACTAGCATCACCCAATGCACCTTTAAATATTTCACCACATTCATGCTTCTAATTCATAGAGTTTTGTGGTAGGCACCATGGCGACTGGTGTCAACCCAAAAAAATCAATAGGTGTTGTGAGTGAAATTAAATAGATGTTAAAGCTATGGAATTTTAGTATTAACTGACTTTTGTAGAGCCATTATGATTCTTAGTATAAGTATGTATGGTTTAGCTTCTTTTTTTTACAATTTCATGGCATCCCATGGCTGGAAAACATTGCGATTCTTCTTTTTCATAATTAAATATCTTTTCCAATTAGGATTATATTTACAATTTCTATAATATTTATATATATCAAGTAATATATATTTTAACTTCATATATTATGTTTTTAATTTTTAATACATAATAATAATATAATTCCTTAAATTATATATTGTTAATTTTTAATATACAAAAAAATATGAAATTATGAGTGTTTTAGTCCCTGGTCTTCCATTGATTCAGTCACTACTATCAGTGATATCTAGTGCATCATGCATGGTATCCACTAATCATGGTAGAGTAGGTGAAACAATCATCACCATCAACAAGTATCTTTTGAGGTTTTTGTTGATCACTCACCTTTCCTTGGACTACAGTAAGTGTCAGGGTAAACAACTCAACAAGTGTAGTGCGAGTTTCTCAACAAATATTTTTATGGCATGGCATTTGGGAATTAAGTTATTTCCATCAGTCCATTATCATTATTAGTAAATATATGTATAGTTCACCTTTTTTTTCTTACAATAGATATCTTTCCTTAACATTTTAGAGTTAGTTGGGCACAAATAGCAGTTTAGTTTTGTCAAACTTACTAAATATTTTATTCAATATATAATTCTTCATATACTTCTTGATTTTTTCCCTAGGGAATATCCGTCATCCACATATGTTGACACCTTTTCCCACTCAATTAGATTGCATGGCTTCCCATGCCCGATAAACTTTAGTATTCCTCACCTAGATGCATTATAGATGACTAAATGCATGCCAATTCCATATCTTATTTACACACACACACACACACACACACACACACACACACACACACACACACACACACACACACACACACACATGTATATATTTTCATGACTATAAAATTTTATGACATCTATTATACTTCACATTCATCTACTATATGACCTATTATACAATAACATAGATTCAAAAGCAAAGATGGTAGTCAAAAACTGCACCTCAACCCTTCATTAATGCTCATACAATCCTTTATGTAAATAAAAATACTCATGACCTATCAATGACTTCAACCTATCATAGTATATAAAGAAAAAATATCAATATGTCAAAAATCATGTATGACAAAAAATACAAATGTCATTTTTGGTCACATTCCCTAAGAAATCATTAGGATAAATGAAAATATAAAAATATAAACTCAAGACCACCTTAGATTTGAGTCTTGAAAGAAGATAAAAAGGATAGTTGCATGGCTTTAGAAAATCTGTAGAGTTACAATTCCTTCCAAACTGATATAAAAAGACCCTTCAACTTTATTCCATTCTACATGGTCCATAGTAAACCTATTACAAGGCTTCACACCACCTCCAAAAATCCCATTTCTGAATGCTACCTAAATTCATTTAATAAAATATTTTAAATTTGAATATATTCAAATTTTAAAGATATATTTCTTCACAATAATGCATTGATGTCATTGATTAAATCATACAATATGCTTATAGATGTTCCTTGGAAGTGGGTGATGATTTTTTAACGTAGATGTTACAATATTTATATGTTGTTGTAACATTGTTGATCAACCTCATTGAGACTTAAGAATGTTATGGTTGCATTCATTGACACATGTATTAATTAATTGCCTTGCACATTTCTTTAAGGGTTTAAGTATTTATTGTTGTCTATTTTTTCAACATTTCCCTCAAAAATTTAATTTTATTATGTAATTATTTTTTCCATAATTTTTCATTTTATTATTTAAACAATATTTTTAGTTTTTATCATTCTTTAATTTATAATATTTGATAGGAATATTTTTTAATATTTTTTATTGTTATTTAATTTATAATATTTGATAGGTTGTCCAATGTGGGAAAATATTATATCTAGAAAATGTGACCCTAAAACATCAAGCTACATGTTCAAAATCACCAAAACATAAGATGATCCAATGCACCTTGAAATATTTCACCACTTTCATGCTATGTGAGAATGTATTTATATGTTAGAATAAGTTTGTGTAATGTATTTATGGGGGAAAAATAATTGAGATCTAAATTTTCATGCAATGTTTTATTTTATGAGGGCCTGCATTCTTCATGGAAAGAGATTGTCTCTTTGCTCAAACTCTATCTTAAAAAATCAACTCCCTTGCTTTTGATAATGAAACATTTTTATTCGATAATTGCAGAGCCCAACATGTTGTTGTTAGGTGATTTTTTTAATTTTACAATGGCACTGGAAAAATTAGAAGAAACCAAGAGCGATTTAGAATTTTAGGTTTGGTATTAAAATAGAAAATTTGAAGTGGTCATGGGTACATACAATAAATATCAATATTAAAGTAGTAAATCCTAAAATCTTTTGTGATTATTTATCTTGGCCATATGTCAATGTAATAAATATAGTGTGATATTGTTGATGAAAAAGTATTTCCATGATGTACTTGGGCATGATTTACGCTAACAATCATCAACATTCCAATTCTAAACCCTAATGTGAAATGTCTATGTTATAGGGAATCTTTGATTCCATCGCCTTAAATTCACATTCTTCATGGAAAGTGATAGCCTCTTTTTCCAATCACTATCTCAAAATTATAACTACCTTGGTTTCAATTATCTCACATTTGAATTGGTTGGTTGAAGATCCCAACATATTTGGGATAGACCAACTGTGGATATTAGGTTTTGTCTTATTGATTATAATTAAGAAATTATTTCTATTAGAATGGGTTTGGAATTTGGATACAAGTTTGAAATGTACAAGAAAAGATACAATCAATATCAAGGTTCAAGTTATAAATGCTCTAACCATTTGTGATTATTTTTCCCAAACACCTATCATGGTGATAAAACACGATGTGATTTGGTTGATGAAAAAATGTTTCCATACTGTACTTAAGCATGATCTATGCCAACAATCATTAACATTAAAATTCCAAACTTTAAAGTTAAAATATGTAATTACAACTAGGTCTTTAGGGGATTGTCATATGGATGGTGATGGGGAAGGGGTGGATGAGTCCTAGGTTATTTCATGATATTGTATCTTACTAAACAACCCCTTACAATGTTTCTTTGACATTTAGGCTAACTTGTGGTATTAAAGCATAGTACCCTACTAAAGCTAGGTTATTTACGTTTCATTTTTTTATTATTAAATTTTTCCTATTCAACATCGTGTAACATTTGTCTTTTATATTATCTAGGATATAGTCTGGTTGAAAAATAAACAAAATATTATGGAAAATTAGGTATTTTTCTTATAATTTATTAAATATAAAATAAATTTTTGACCATGAAATAGATTTTTAGATTAGTTAAATTTAGATTCTTCTATGGAGAGATGGGAACTGGCATGCGAATTTTTTTGTGTTGGATTATAGATTGTGGATAAATATTGTGTTAGCATTTTTACGATAAATGATTTTATTCATCATTAGATACAAGGAACACTTATACCCAAATACATTTGAATGGTTTCAGAGTATTAATTTTTTCTTCCATATTGAATGTGCTATAATGGTTAGGTTTTATTAATCCCAGGTTAAGGAAATATTATCTCAGATGTCATTTCTATATAAAGGTGATCAAGAAGAGTAGTGTAAGAGATAATAAATTTTTTTTCAATATAATATTGAATATGCCATAGGTGAAGACATTTCTTTTTACTTTTATATTAGATAATGTTAAGTGGTGATATTATTTTAGAGGGAATAATATCTCATTTCTAATTAGATAGGAGTTTTCATATCTTTGAAAATATTAGTACATATTTCTTTATGGATTGAATAATGTCATAGTGTGAGTGGACATTAATGCAATGTGTGTATGGATTTCATTGTTTTTTATTTTATGTATGTTCTTTTTTCATTTCTTATTTATACTTGATGTGTTCATGAGATGTTTGTGATATAAATTTTAACTGTTATGTGAAATAAACTCTTGATTTCTACATTTTTATTTTTTTGTGGTTTATGTCTATTATTAGGAAGGTGTAAAAAATATTGGGAATAGAGGGTGACATATCTTCATTGCATTCATTTTTTGTTATTGTTTGATTAATTTATCAAAATTCATTAGCTTTGCTGTTATAATAGACCATCATTATCATGGGGTTCAATATTTTTTAGGATTGCAAGAAGATAAGTGGCAATGATCCCTAGGGGACAAGGTCATGAAGCCATATATTATATGTTTTTTAGCCTAATATTTACTGAACCCTCTAAAATAGTGGATATTTAGTTTGTATTTTTATATATAGTGATCATATGCTAAAAAATCATTTATGTCATAGGAAAATCTTCTTTCAATAATCCTTGGGTCATGGGTCGATCAAATTATGGGGTTCATGTTTTATTCTTGTGATTTTATTAGTCAACTCTATAAATTTATTTAAAATGATCAAATCTTATCCATGATGCTATAGACACCATGGCATGGGAAAAAAATTGTTTTATCTTTGTCTTGAGTTTTGTTCTTGGTTCCATTTTATTTATGTTTTCCCATAAGTTTCCCCTTTTGTATTGGTGGTTTTTTCTATTCAATTATATATATTTTTAGTCCCAAAAATATATATATGTTTTTTTATATCACAATTGGGTGGTATTTATTTTATTCTTAGGCCAATTTTATCTGAGTATGTGAATTGGTAAAAATATATCTTTTTTACACTTTTTTGGGTCTATTAGACATAGATGTATTTTTACATTTTTATATATCATGGGAAGGTGAATAAATACCATATACTATCAAAGATAATAAAAGGCTATAAATACATAATGGATCATGTGGTAAGGTAGTCAAGGGGTTCTTATTTTTCTAACATATTTTCCCCCACCTTTGTCATAGAATATTTCATTTAATATCATACAGGACATAGGTGTGGGATTGGAACAAAACATGTATCAAGTATCCTAATGGTATGGGGTTTTTCAGTATTAAATCCATTATTTTTTTTAGGCTAGTTTTCGTCAAGGTCATTGAAATTGTGATGAGGGTATGTGTCAAAATTCCATATAGTGTGGCAGTAAAGACTCTTGGAAATAATCAATGGCTATTGATCACAACTAAAAATTAGAGGCTTGATTTCAAAAACAATAGTTATCAATAGTTTTTACCTTTTGAGGGAGTCAATACTTATGTTCAATGTAAATAAATAATTAATATATATGTTTTCAAGTGTTATAGATTGAATAGTGATATAATCATAGGTCCAAAGTGGAGATAACAAAATCTACAAGGATAACATAAATTAAGATAAATCAAATGAGGAAAATGAAATAAACTAATGATTAATATTGTAAAAGGCACACTAATACAATAGTAAATAACTTCTCTTACACCTTGATTAGTGTTTAAGATAGGTTGGAAGAGATTATGAAAATATTTGAGATGTTATATCATAGAGATCATAATGAATATATCTTGATTTAAAAATGACGAGGTTAGTAATTTGGTTGATCAAAATATAATAAATTCATAAGAACCTAATACAAATGGTAGACATAATTATGAATTTAGTTAATAATAAACTAGTAATTTATTTTGAAGTTGGCCTTACATAAATAAAACTCTAAAATATTATCACTAGTGAAGAATACAAAAATAGATACTATGAGGTCTTGTATGGAAGGAAAAAGTATTTAAAAAATAACAATAATTTGTGTTATGTCATAGAATCGAAATACTCTCCATCCTATAATAATTATCAATTATCCCAATGGTAAAAGAATGTGGAAAGTAATTGTAAAAAATGTCATAGAGACGTGGAATCATACAATTTAAACCAAATCATTAGTTTGTTAGGTTAGAAATGCCCAAATAATCTAATTCTCTATGTTATGAATAGGCACATATGACTAATGTTCTGATGATGGCTAAACAATAATCAAAATTTAATTATGATCGTGTTATAGTAACCATATACACATTTCACTCATTTATCAATTAGGGTTTGCAGTTCAACTATTGTTAATAATGTGTTCTAAGGTATAAATGAAGTCATTATTGATGTCATGAAAGTTTCATCAATGTCATTCTATGTTTTATTTGTTGTTCTTGAGGATGATTTCATTATTCATGTACTTGAGAGACCTAGTGAGAAGGCATGAGCTTAGTAGCATAGTGAGGTCAGTAGACTAAGTCTTATAAAAATATGTGTGGTAGTGGTTTATTATGGTGCGAGTTCATATGAAATGAGTATGAGGTGTTGATAATAGTGAAACAAGTTTCAATGTGTGTTCAAGGTCTAAGTGTGACTGGTATTTCAAGAACTAATATGCAAAGATATCTAGAGTGACCTAATAAGGGGTCAAGTTCATTTTCCAAGATGTCAAAGATCATGAGATCATTTTCAAAGGTATGAGAGGTTATGAAAATTGTGTTTACCAATTATGAGAATGAATCCTAAAGGATAAATCATGTAATATGGTTTAGTTTTTTTTTTGTGTGAA
This sequence comes from Torreya grandis, assembly GCA_037957365.1. Lineage (NCBI taxonomy): Eukaryota > Viridiplantae > Streptophyta > Pinopsida > Cupressales > Taxaceae > Torreya > Torreya grandis. The sequence goes on from JARHVA010006035.1 coordinate 632,278, forward strand.
TCATCTAAAGGATGAGGACATGAGATTAGTCTCAAAGACAAATATTGGTACTAAAAATTGTAATTTAATTGTTTAAATATTTTATAAGTATGATGAAGGATAATATATATCCATTTTAAGTTCATAAATGTTTTCACATAGGTGTTCTTAGTCTTGGTTTTTATGACTATGTTTTTTGATCTATATTGACATTGATGTTGTTGAGTCACTATGAATATATTTTAAGAATAAAATGAAAATTAAGTTGATTTATAAGTTTCATATTTTTGTTATAATGTGTTTTTTTCCTTTATAAACTCCTATGAATGTGTGAAAATCAAAGGTTCTTAACTAAGTTTTGAAGCATTTTTGAAGTTCTGAGTAAGCATATGGAAATGATCAGTTTGAGGTCATTTGCCCTTTGAGGTGAAATATAATGGACTTGAAAATAAATGAAATGTCATGGAGGTTGTTTCAGTGTGATTTTTTAATATGGTTATGTTTTAAATTTGAGTTTATACTTTAGATATTTAAGATAGACTTTTTGGTGGTGAGAAGGCATAATTACAAGTAGACCTAATGGTGTGGTTTAAGGAGTGAAAAGAGATAAAATATGTTGGGGACATAATTTGAGCTTATAAAGTGTATATATTAATATTTTTTAAATTTTTTCATTCATTTTAGAAAGCTTAAAATGTTCCAAGGTGGTCAAGGTGAAACAAGTCTCTAGAGAAGGCCTAATTGCATTAGGTCTTTATTAAGCCTAATGGTGGTTTTGTTCCTTATGAGTGGTGACCAAAATATGTAATGTTTTATTAACTTTTGAAATGTGTTTATTGATATATTATAGTGCAAATAAAATTATGTAGAGGTGTGTGGCCAACCAAGGTAGCTGAGAGCAAGAGTCAAGTATAAAAAGGTTGTCTAATAGGCCTTATTTGACTAGTTAGAATATTAAGGGAATAAATGAATGATATAGAGATTTGGAAACCTAGTAGAGGGATTGAATATCATCAGATAGGTTTGGTGAATATATAATTAATATTTAACAAAAAGTATATAGACGATGAGCAATTTTATATGACCTAATTCTACTAAGAAAAGGGCTAGTTGCGTGAAGAGGCCTAATAGGTTATTTGAAGGAAATAAAAGAGTGGAAAGAAAAAATTGGGATAATCATCATTTGAGTGATAAATATGTGTCCAAAGGTGATCATATGTTCTATTTAGATGAGTTAGTGATGATTTATTTAGGATATTGATGCCTCCTTACAAGTTGGTGCTTGTTAAAGGACTAATTGAGTTAGTGTTTAACTAGTTAGGGGTTGGTGTTCATTCTGGTGTTGGTGCCTCACTAAATATTAAATCATTACTTAAATTATTTTCATATGATATATGTTTTATTGGGTCTTATCCTCCATGAAGTATTTCCACATATATCTTGTGCTCATGTGTTATGTTCCTACTTCATGCTCATATGAATGGATGATTATGCCTTGATATATCTCTAAATTAGTCTGAGTGATTAATAAATGATATATTTAATTGAAATAAAATATTTTAAACTAATTAGTCCCCACATGTCATTATTTTTACTTCCAATAATTTTTATCAGATCAAGGTTCCATATATATACCTAACCGTATAAGGGAGATCTTTGGGGCACAAGTATGGATTTTGATAATAGAAGTGTTTATTATGATTTTAATGAGGACCTATCCATAGTCATTGAAACAAATTATGATTTTTTTCAGGAGAGAATAATCATATGGAAGAATTCACCTAGATTATAATGAAATTAAATAATTTGAAGGCACAAGTTGAGCAAGATGCAATCAAGATAAGGACATATGAAAAATTTGAGGAGAGTACTAGAAAGCTTAAAAGTATTTTGGATATTCAATGGTCCTCTCATGATATGATACGTATTGGTTTCATATAAGAATGAAACATGTTCAAGGAGAGTCATCTTTGAAAAGACAATGATTTATCAAGGAGTGATAAAGACAATAGAATAAAGACCTATGCATAAGTGGTCAAGTTTGAAGTTAATCATCAACAAGCCAAGAAGGGTTGTGTTTCATCAAAGGATATCAAACAAAGTGGTATATCATCCAATGATAATCAAAATATAAATAATGTTAAACAATACAAGTGTGTGCATTCTTTCCTTGGTTATTATTTATCTTGTGGTAACTTTGGGCCTATAGCTATTGATTATAGATAGAGAAGTAAAATATTGTGTTATAACTGTAATCAAAGATGACATATTGCAAGAGAGTGTAAGACAATAGATATGAGGAAAACTAGTAATGTTAAGAAGACATGTAGTCAAGATACTTAAAAATGGATAAAGAAAGCACACCCTATGGGTAAGATCAAACAAAAGCATGAATCTAAAGGAGAAAAATCTATGATAGTCCAAACTACCTTTCATACTCAGAATGAAGATTTGATGTGGTACATAGAGAGTGGTTGTTCAAGTCACATGATAGGAGATAAGAGAAAATTCATCACGATGAAGAAGAATGCCATAGGTTCAGTAATGTTTGGAGATAACACATTTGGTAATATAGTTGGCAAAGGTGCTTTGAGTTGGGATAATGGGAAGACCAAGATAGAAAATATGTTGTATGTAGATGGATTTAAACATATGTTTTTTATTGTAATTCAAATGTTCACCCAAGCACATACCCTAACTTTTGATGACAAAGGTTGTGAGATAAAGAGAGAAAAATGAAGGAGGTTGATTGCCAAAGAAAAGAGAATTGAGAACAATTTATATGTATTGAATGAGATCACAAAAGAGAAGTGTTTTATGATTAAGGTAGATGAAGGTTGGCTATGGCATAGGAGGTTAGGTCATTTTAACTTTGAAAATCTAGTCAAGATCAGCTCAAAGGGATCCATAAAGAAAATGCCCAAAATTTCCAAATCTACTGATGCTCTTTGCAAAGCATGTCAACATTGTAAGCAAACTAGGAAGAGATTTAAGTCTAAATAATACTCCACTACTGGAATTTTAGAACTAATTTATACTAATCTATGTAGTCTTATGAGCATTCAGAACATTCAAGGTGAGATTTAATTCATGTTTCTTATAAATGACTTCACAATAATGAGTAGGGTAACATTCTTGAAAGAGAAGTTAGAAGTTCTAGGTAAGTTTAAAAATTTCAAGGATTTGGTTGAAAATGAGATGAATGTGAAGATCAAGTGTCTTAGGTTTGACAAAGGAGGAGAGTTTTGGTCAAATGATTTTGTTGAATTTTGTGAGGTCAATGGAATTAGAATAAAATTAACATCTACTAAAACACCTTAATAGAATGGGGTGGTTGAAACAAATAACATAACAGTTCAAATAATGGAAAGGACCATGTTAAATGAGTCAAAATTGTCTAATGGCTATTGGAGAGAAGTTGTGGGTACTATAGTTTACACTTTAAATAGAGGGTAGATTAGGATCAATGTTGATAAGACTCCATATTAATTATAGAATGGTAGCCTTATCAGTGTTGAACATTTTAAGGTATTTGATATGATTGGGACTTAGGAATGTTTGACTAAAGGTCTGACGAATATATTTTCTTGGGATATTCATCAATTATTTCTACCTATAACTGATACAATAAGAGCTTTCTAAAGATATTCAAGATAAAAAATGTGAAGGTTGATGAGACAAATAAATCATATTCTCATTCAAAGAATGATGAAGGACAAATATAGATGGATGTGGTTGAAGAATAAGTTAAGGAGATAAAGGATTTAAAAGGTCCTTCTAGGAAGATTTAAAAGGATCATCCCGAATATCAGATTATTTGAAACAAGAGTGTAGGTATAAAAATAATAAGGATAATGGTGAGTGATGTTAATCACCAGAATACTACCTCAATATACAAATTTAAACATAAAATTTATGTATGAGAAAGTGAAGATAGGTTTTGGATAGATGCCATGAATGAGGAGTTAAATAAAATTGAGAATAATGAGACTTGGGAATTAGTACCTAGGCCTATAAATAAAATATCATTGGTAGAAAATGGTTGTTCAAAAATAAGTTGATTGAGAATGAAGAAGTCACCAGAAACAAGGCTAGACTATTATGTAATAGATATGCTTAAGTATAAAGAGTGGACATTGAGGAAACCTTTCTTCCTATAGCAAGCTTATAGGCTATTAGTCTATTTAATCCCTATGCAAGTTTCAAAATCTTCAAGACATACTAGATGGATGTTATGTCAACTTTCCTAAATGGGAGCTTGGAGCAAAAAGTGTACATTAAGCAACCTGAGAGTTTCCTATTGATTGATAATAAGGATTATGTCTATAGGTTGAAAAAGGCCTTCCATTGTCTAAAATAAATCTCCAAAGCTTAGTATTCTAGACTAGACAAGTATCTTTTGGACCAAGGTTTGAAGAGAGGATTTTTGCATGTAACCTATATTTCAAGACTAAAATGATAATCAATTTATAGTGGTGGACTATGTGGATGATATCATCTTTGGTGGAACTAATGTGAACATGACCAAGGCCTTTGAAGAGGTGATGAAGTTAGAGTTTGAAATGTCCAAGATTTTATAATTATCCTTATTTCTTAGACGTTAAATCCATCAATCTAAAAAAGGTATGTTCATTTCATAGGTCATGTATATAAAATAGATGTTAAATAAATTTTATGTGAGATATTTCAAGGCTGTAAGTACACCTATGATTAGAGTATGTAATTTAAGTAAGTAATATGAATCTTCAAGTTTAAAATAGATAAAATATAAACCAATGATTGGGAGTTTATTGTATACTATTGCCTCTAGACCTAACATCAAGCAAGCATTAGGTTTTGTGAGAATATTTCAACTAGATCATAAATAAATTCATCTAAAATAAGTAAGTAGAATATTTAGGTATCGAAATTGAACTATTTAGTATGTATTATGATACCTAAGGAGTAAGAAGTTTGATCTAGTAGCCTATACAACTGTGGATTCAGTTGGGAGTCTAGATGATAGAAACATCACTAGTTGAGGAGCCTTCTTCTTAGATATGTGACAAATGTTATGGATAAGTATGAATAAACCATCAGTTGCATTATCTGATTGAGAGGCTGAGTAAATTGCAGTAGCTTCATGTTTTACTTAGGTGTTGTGGATGAGACCAAACTTAAGAGTCTACAAAGTGGAGTTTTATATTCATAGTCCTACTTTTTCTAATAATGCTAGTGCCATAAGTGTTTTAAACAATACTATCATGCATTCAAGGATCATGAACATTCCTATAAAGTATCATTTATTAAGAGAATAGGTAAGTTAACAAATTATTAAGCTTGATTTTGTGTCTACAAAGGATCAAATTGTAGATATCTTGACTAAACATCTTGCAATAGTTACATTTGAAAATCTAAGATAAGAATTATGTGTGATTCCTACTCCTATATGTCACTAATAAATATAAGTTATTATGGGTGAGATAATAAGAAGGTTATTTATCTTTAAATGTAGTAAATAAGTGAACATGTTGTGAGGTCAAAAGGGCAATCATATCAGCTTGTCAATAAGTTGTATGAGGTATGTAATGAGATAGGGGAGCTTGTTGATATCATTTTTCATTACTATTTATTGAGTTTTTCACAAGTAATGATTTGTCATTATTTTAAAAAGTGGATATTTATCTTTATGGATGAAATGTATCCTAATAAGAGAAGCTTCTTTAAATGATTTTCATCAATGAGTGGTTATCATTCATGAAAAAATGGGAGATTGTTGATAGTTTGTTTTAAGGTATGCATGGATTTTTATTCATGTCATTAAAATGTAATTGATGTCATTCAAACTTGTTTTTTTTGTTCTTGAGGTTGAGTTCATGAGTCATATACTTGAGAGACCTAATGAGAAGGTATAGGCTTAATACCATAGTGAGGTGAGTAGATTGTGGCTTTTAATAAGATGTGTGGTAGTGGTTAAGCATGGTATGAGGTCTTATGACATGTGTATGAGGTGTCAATAATCATACAAGAGGTTTTAAGGTGTGTTCAAGGTCTAGGTGTGATTGGCAGTTCAACGCTTAATGTGCAAAGAGACCTAGAGTAACCTAATAAGGGTTAAGGTTCATTTTAAAAGATGTTAAAGCTTGTGAGAGCATGGTAAGAGGTGTGAGATGTCATGTCATGTGTGTTGATCGATTTTGAGGTCAAATCTTAAAGGAAAAAATATGAAATATGGTTTTGAAGTTTTATGTATACACAAAATGAAGTTTTGTAGAACCGAGAAGGATTTTATTATACTCATTGGAACTTGAAAAATTTTCATGAGGATCCAAGTAGTTTATGGTAGTTGTTTCTGGGTTGAGGGCATAAGCTTTATGAATGATTGTTATGAATGGAAGACAATCTAAATCCTCTCTAAAACACTAATAATGACCTGATATGGAGTATATGATTCAAAAGTGATCATAATTATTTGGTTGACCTAGTATGATTATTTTAGGTTATACTCAACTCTGCAAAGTACCTGAAGGTTGCACTGTTCTATCATAAGAGTGAGTGTCAGCTACAAAAACCCCCTCATTTCTTATATATTTGATGTAGTATATATAGTTGACCATGTCAAAGAGATCAAATGATTTGAAGATGATGTGTGAGACTTGTATTTTATGATCATGTAAGTTTTTTATTAGGTTATAGATTTAAAATATTTTAACTTGTCTTGAAATTGGCATATCGCTAAAAGGGTCTAATGAGGAAGATAATGAGAAAACATGGCATAATTGAGAATTAGATTAGGGATGGGTTGCAGTGTATTATGTATGGATCTAAATGCATGGGGTTATTTTTAAATACCTATATCACACATGGCCTTTTAATATAATATTTGGAGATGCTCATGTATAAGTAAAAATTTGATTTCAAAGTGACATATCTAACACAATGAGGTCTATGTAGGGGAAGATATAAGATTGGTTTGTAAGACAAATATTGATATTAAACCTTAATATATTTGTTTAAATATATTAAAATAACTCTTAAGGATCATATAAATCCATTCAAACCTCTTGAAAGTATTCTTAGTCTTGGTTTCCATGACTATGTTTTTGGATCTATGGGAAATTTTATATATGTGAGTGAGATTGATGTTCCTAAGTTGTTATACATAAATTCAAAGAAAAATATTCACATGAATTTTTTATATGAGTATCATAGTTTCATTTTAATTTATTTTTATTCATGAGAAACTCCTATTAAGGTGTGAAAAGGAAATGGTTCCTGACTAGGTTTTGAAGCTTGTTCAGAGTTTTGAGTGAGCATTTGGAAATGAGAAATTTGAGGTCATTTTCCCTCTGTGATGAGATATCATTAAATTGGTGATTAATTTTAGGTCATGGAGGTTCTATCCTTGTTATTTTTAAATATTTTTATGTGTAAATGTTGACTATATACTTTAAATATTGAAGTCAAACTTTCTGGTAGTGAGAAGGCCTAATTACAAGTGGACCTAATGGGGTGGTCCAAAGAATGAAATAAGATAAATAATTTTGGGGACCTAAGGTGAGATTATCAAGGGTATAATTAAAGTGTGTTTCAAAATTTTGATCTATTTAATGAGTTTCAAAATTTTCCAATGTGTTCAAGTTGAAACATGTGCCTTGAGAAGGCCTAATTGCATTAGGTCTCTTTTAGGCCTAATGGTCATTTTGATCCTTATGGGTGGTGACCAACTTATGTAATCATTGTTTAATTTATGGTAAACTTATTTTGATCCATTGAAAGGGTGATATAAGTTTGAAGAGATTTTTTTTTGACCAAGGTAGGTGAGATCAAGAGCCAAGTATTAAAAAAATGTCTAATAGGCATAATTTGACTAGTTAGAATATTAAGGGAATGAATGAATGATATAAAGGTTTAGAATCTAGGTAGATGGATTTAATACCATCATAGAGTTTTGGTGAATATGTAATGAATATATTAAAAGAATTATACATATTATTATCAAGGTTATATGACGTAATTATTCTAAGAAAAAGGCTAGTTGAGTGAAGAGGCCTAATAGATTGTTTGGAGGAAATAAAAGAGTGAGAAGAATAGAAGAATGGGAAAATAATCAGTTGAGTGAGAAACATGTGTTCAAAGGTGATCATAGGATTTAGGTATATGATTTTTTTTCTATTTTATCTAGGGGGTTGGTTTCTGCTTGTATGTTGGTGCTTGCTAAAGGACTTGTTGAGTTAGCGTTTGACGAGTTAGGGGTTGGTGTTCCTTACGGGGTTGGTGGATCACCAATTATTGATTCATTTATTTTAGGACTATAGTCCAACATTTGTTTCATTAGGTTTTATCCCCAAATGGTTTTTCCCACATATGTCTTATATTCATGTGTTATGTTCCTACTTCATGGTCATATGAATCATTGATTAAGCATTTCTATATTTTTATATTATTTTGAATGATTAATAAATGATATATTGAATTGAAAGAGAATTTTGTACACTGATTCACCTTCCCCCCGATTAGTGGTTGTTCTTTCAACACCTACATGGTGAAATTTTTTATGGGAATGAAACCTATGATCATTATGACCATAACACCACATGGCACCCATCTATTAGCATAGATATGATATTGCATCTAATAAGCTATGATTTCAATATCCCAATATCCTAATTGAATGTTATTTTACCATTACAAATTTGATTTGAATTTGTACACATTATATGTTACCTAATTATATATACAAAACTATAGAAGAGCTTATTAAAAAAAATTGATCCTATTCATTTTGTTTGTACAATTCTATTTGGTAAATGTATAGAATGGTATATTATAGTGAGAGATGATACAAATGAAGTGGAAAAGGAAATTATCTCAATATGCTTACCTCTAATTTACTTACATTTACATATTGATAGTACTTCATTATTTCAAAACAATCAAATATAAAATAAGGGAGATGTATATGTCATTGAGGGAGCATACTCTCAATATAGCAATGGAGGTCAAGTCTTGATGATCTTTGTTGCCAATATGAACTATTGCTTTTTCAAGAGTCATTCCTTATGATTTATATATGGTTAATCTGCATGAGTTTTTTATATGTATTTTGATATGATTTCCTAGAGTAATAAGAGGAATTAGAAGATGCAAAGGATTATTAGTCTTCCATGGTGGACCAATATAATTTTTGAATAAAACAACTATGTACATTGGTAATGATGGTGGCTTCTATTCTAGACATTAGATAATGTGAAAAGTTTCTCCAAGTTCTCCATTAACCAATCCTAATTTCACGCATAGATTTTTTTTTTATCATGATGTTATGTCTTTGGATTATTATTCTTCCATGGTGGACCAATATAATTTTTTAATACAACAACTATGTACATTGGTAATGATGGTGGCTTCTATTCTAGACTGTAGATAATGTGAAAAGTTTCTCCAAATTCTCCATTAACCAATCCTAATTTCGCCCATAGATGTTTTTTAATCATGATGTTATATCTTTAATATATAAACATAGTTTATTTAAGTCGACTATCATTTTGGTGACCCTACTCCATAATTTTATTCTATTTAGATTTACATATTTTAACTATAGTGTTTAAGGATTTTAGCATTTATTTATTATGCATTGTTTCCAATATTTTAGTTTCATACAAATGGGATGCATCATTAAAATTATGTTATTCTTATATAGGAATCAATGATGATGTTCTTGACATGAGATCAACCCAATATTTTTCTATATGGATTGTATCTTTGATATTTGGTAGTAAGTTTCTAAATTCTATCTATTATTTTGTGCATTCTTATTGATGAAGTTTTGTTTTGAATGCCAAAATTGTATCAAATTTGTGCAATAAAATATGACTAAAATTCCTACCTCCATATTCTAAAATTTCCTTTTCAAGTGGAAGTTGTTGTATGTCCCTAATAAGTATTAGCTAACAACCACCAATGTTTTTATTTTTATAGTACAAAAAAGATTGACACAATCAATTATTTATATTACCATGCATCCTTGGTTCTATGAAACTCATTTCATTTAAGAGCACATATTATATGTATCTCATATCCTATTGAAAAAATGTTAGTTCATGGCCATCAAGCAGTTGTAATTCTTTAACAGGAATGTACATGGATGAATGTCTCATCGCTGCATTGATGTTAAATATTGAAACACCAATTAGAAATAAAAGAAGAAAAGGACTTTTACATATATCTACAAGAAAATCAAAGAAATGTTTGATATTGCATATAAGGAATGATTTATCTATACCTTTATTTCCCTGTATAATCATGTTGAGGTAAATGGCTACTATCTTCTTTTTGAGTCATTCTTAATTAACCTTAATGCATGTTGTTGTGTATTTAAGAGAAAATGTATTAATGGGTTTAATGGGGAACAATTATATCTACAAGAAAATCAAAGAAATGTTTGATATTGCATATAAGGAATGATTTATCTATACCTTTATTTCCCTGTATAATCATGTTGAGGTAAATGGCTACTATCTTCTTTTTGAGTCATTCTTAATTAACCTTAATGCATGTTGTTGTGTATTTAAGAGAAAATGTATTAATGGGTTTAATGGGGAACAATTATATGTGTCTATTACAAATGTGAAATGCCAGTCTATAAATTATTGTGTAGATATGTGTAGGCTAAGTAGTACATCAGAATGAGTCCATTTGTGTGTATTAACCAAGTCATGGTGGCAAAGCATTATAATGTCATCTATGTCATTGTTCCCTAAGGGGTGAATTCTTGGGAGGATTTCCTATTCACTCATTTCCTTATTAGTAGTTCCTACAACCTTACTATTTTTAGTGTCATCCTTGGTGGGGTAAAGGGTGATGTCATCTTTTATGTACATGTTCATTCAATATGCCATGGATCATAAGTGTCTTTGAATTAGTCATGGTTTGTGACTATTTATTCCCTATTATGAAATGGTTTGTAAAGAAAGATATCTACCCAATAGAAAATATCAAAAGAAAAGGAATAAATTTGGGATTTAAAGGAGAATCGAGGAAATATTCAAATAATATATAGACTAGCTCTTTTTCTCCTTTAATTAATTTTTATCCTACTACTATAGGACCAAGTACATAATGTTCCAATGAGTGGGATGTCCTAAAATAACATTGGGAAAGACACATATGCACATATTAGAGATGGAAATCTATTCTTTATTGATATGGTATGCAAGGACTTCTTTAAGGTCTATTTTTTCCAATACAAATTGAAATAAATGATTAAATACCAACTATTCAACGTAGTTATTTCATCATGTGGTTTGTTTACTATGCATCTATGTCTTGGTCAACAACTATTTTAGAGAAAAGCTTATTGTAGGAAGTCAATTTTAGTCTTTATATGTAAATAATAGATTATATTATAGTTAGCATATGGTGGTATATTTTAGATTTGTTTTTATCCATAGTCACATACTTTGCTATATATTTGAGCACAGCATGGTAACAAATAATTGATTGGTAATCTACATTTGCAGGGATTATTAAGATACTGTTCAAATTTAGGATGTTGACTCTATCGTTATTTCATGATGGGACATAAGTTTTGTGCCATTCATCATTGATAAACATGGTTGAGGTTAGTTGTACTAGCCATGGGATTTATACATGAATAAGAATGTAGTGTCTTTTTTTAGTAGACATGTTGACTCACTGCATATGGTGTAGTGTTTTACTTAATTCAAATGTTCCTCATAATCTTTATTTGGATCAGTAAAAAAATCAGATTGGTAGTGAAAAATAATGCATCATCAAGATCAAAATGATGTATTATAGTATGTAGTGTTTCAATGGCATGTGGATTCAATGAAATTAGATGGCAGCCAAAGAATTTCCTTGTAGGTACTAGTCCAATGTATCTATGCTAGGTGCATTTTATTACCATATAAATCCATGTATGTGTCTAAATCCTCTATGTTCCCATTCATACTATCAAAACCAATATTACATTAATAATTGTTGTATAGGTATTATTAGTACCTATTGAATGTTTAAAAATAAGGTATAAGTATGATTACATATACCAATAGTCTTTGTTGTGGAGATGGTTATTTATAAATTCTTTGCATAAATGGAAAATCTTATATCTATATATAAAGATGTGATATTTGGATTTGTAATTAAGATTTGATTTGTATAATGGGAATTAATGTGTGGGTGGGATGATGGTGTTGTTGGCATGAATCTATGTACATCTGGCCACCTAATGTCTGCTACACTTAGGGTGAAACATAGTGCTAGGGATCCCATTTCTATAATCATATTCATTAATTCATTCTTTAATTTAGACCAAAATAAATGTGTGCCTCTAAGATAAGACACAAAATGCTTAAGTTGATCTTCAACGCATGAATCAAGCATTTGTGCTAGATGACAAAATAGTTCTAAAATTTTAATCGGGAGGTTATCCTCAAGGTTTTCCTTGGTGAAGACTACATATACTACCTATGTTTGATGGAAAAATAGGTTAAAAAAAGAAAATCCCTAGATGGATTCCAAACCAAATGTATTTTTACCTAACTAGGTGTAAAGCATACTCATGGAGTTAATCTTGATGGCTATGGGATTACTAGTCCATGCAAACACCTAATAGGAAAGGAGTGGGAAAAGTAATATGAAATAAGCCTTAAATATTGTACTCTTCGATGGGAGACTTGATGATGGTGGGCCAGTCAATTATAGTTGCATTACATTTGTTTTGATTGTTTTCATATTCCCTTATCTTGTCAACCTCTCTTCGTGTAATTCGAGTGGATGGAACAAAAAATAACTTTTGAATATAGTGAGGTTCATGAGGTGTAGTTGTAGTGTTACCATAAACTACATCATTGATGTCTGTAGTGACATTATTGATTATGGTTTGTAGAAGGAGAAAGAGACATTGTTAGGTTCTAATGGTGGAGTATCTAGTACTTGTTTGTCTAGCTATGCATTTGCATAGTAGGCATAATTTTAAATTTTATAGAGTAGAAACCGCATGACACATGATCTACTAACAAAGCAATCATTTTTATTTTTTTGATCCAATTCATTACAACACAAGGATGTCAATATTTTTATCTTGATGAGATACATACCTAACAATAAAGGATATATCTTGGGAAAAGCTTATAGTGTAGTCACTATATTTGTAACTCCCACCATGCCTAAGTGTTACCTACAGTATTGGGTTCACTTGAGGAATAAGCATTTCCTCTACTTGTGTTATGTTTCATAAAATGTTACGTTTTATCCATGGGTCCATGCTATTAAAAACAAAAAATTGATTATTTTTTTTCTCGGTAATGCAATAATAACAAGTGTTGTTTTCATTGTAATTTTTCATTTGCATTCCTAGATATAGCTTATTATAAATGAAGCATGCATGTTTTAAGAGTAGAACATTCACTTTCACATGAAAGTGTCTATGAAGCTTTGTGATATCATCATTGGGCACAAGAATGTCGATGTTTGTTGTATGTACATAGCATCTAAAGCACTAGCATGAGTTAATTTGATATTTTTGTGTTGTGTAATGTAACTAATTCCACTTATTTGCATTTTTTTCCATGTATACTTATAGTAATAATGACAAACAATTTAGATACATGGTTCTCCTAAAATTTGTGATCATTTTTTTGGGGGTGGAAATAATAAATGGTGAATAAAAGTAAATATTTGAAAGGAAACAACATTGAAAACATATATTTATGAATATCAACATCTAAATGCTATATTCATGAGTGGGTGGCCAAAAATAAGTGTGAGTATTATAGTTCAAGTGACTGCAGCACCAAAAAAATAAGCATCTTACATAGAAATTGAACATGTTAGAACCAAGCAAAGTTATAGGTGATAAAATATGGGTAATTAGATATATGTATCAAATTACATCGGATTCAAATACGTAAAACAGGATCTGGTGGTGCAGATTCATCTTTACTTGCACCTATCAAATTACAATTCATTTGTTCCTTGCCATTATACAATTCTAATCGTGTAGATATAGTGCAATGATACTTACAAAAAATAATTTTTTTGGCAACCTCCCATGATGCTGATAGATACTGTAAGTTTTGGGCTGTGATACCCATGATTGCATCATCAACATTATCACATGTTGTTGTGCATATGGTGTTATTCATGTCTTCTAATATGAAGATCAAAGTATATTTGTACTCACACTTGTGTACATCAAGGTTGCACTTTTGACAATGCCAAGTTCTATTGTCTTTTTGAGCTAATTTATTTTAACATTGTCTATTATTGAGGATATATACACAGACATGATAGTATAAATTAGCCATTTTTTATGTGAATGAGTAGAGTTTAACATAAATGTATTAAATATTCCAGGAACACATCATTAACATATTTCTGTAATTTTATTATGTTATGTAATTATCCTACTGTTCAGTAATTCTCCTACTTAGTTATGAGGATGGTAGTTTTGGTCCATTCTCCTGAAACCATCTTCGTATTTAATGTGATTCAGGTATATTTGTAATAATAAAGAATTATGTGTCTGAGTTGGGTCCAATTATTTTTATGCTATTTATCTGAACCTTGCCCTTTCTGTTTACAATAATTAGACGACGCTGGGTGAGTTGATCACACATTTCTTCCAGAACCTTGCCCTCATCCTCACAGAAACCAGCCCACATGGACACCTTTAATATCATAATCAAAGTTGTCTTGTATAAATAAAGTCCTTCTCATAGTCAAAGTCCCAATGGGTCACATGAAACTGGCAGTGGCAGTAAAAAAACTAATGAGCCCTATAGTATCATCTTTGTGTTTGTCATTGCATCATGTATGTGTTTTATTTCTTTGGTAGCATTAATCAATCGTGTGTTTTTAGCTTTAATGATTTGATTCTACACAATAAACCGAACAGAAGAATTAAATGTGTCAAAGGCAGAATCAACTCAATTATGAAAGATTAATTTAAAGATTTTAAAGCAATTTGCAGGAATTTTTAGATTAATTTAACGATTTTAAAGCAATTTGCAAGAATTTTTTCTATTTATGCGAAATTACCCAATGCTTTCCAACATTTGGCAACTCTAAAGGCACATAACAGCCCGCAGTAACATGTGAAGTCGTTTGCTTTACTCATTTTGCATGTCATAGGAAAGTGTTTGGGATTTGGCAATTCAACGTTTGATGTTCATCGTGTTTTACGTCCTTCAATTTCAATCATATTTCGAGCGCAGTCTGTGCGGTATGCAAATTGCACGGTTTTATTCTTCGCCCCCAACAATGTCTGGGATTCATTCCCTTCAATCTGCCTGTCCGGTCTAATCTGGAAACTACTAGTCACTGAGTCTATTTCGTTTCCTGGTCAACCAGAAAAATCCTTCTTTGAATAAACGTGTCATCACCAGAGAAGTGCAAAAAGCTTTAACAAATTAAGGTGGCTTTCAATTTCAATCAAATTTCCAGCAGGGTTCTAACTTTTATGCATCTGTCCTTCCTTACTCGAAAACCGAAAATGCTTCATTGACCATCCCTTCATGTAGTTACACGCATGCATGACCACACTACTCAAAAGTGAGGTTTAGTTTGCGTTATTATCCATTTCCATGTTTTTAGGTTGAGATTGTTGTGACAAGTCTTGTGCACAATGTTTTACATAAGATACACCATATCTATCCTATTTTATTTATTGTATTGTTGGTCCATTTATTAAATAACTATTATCATTATAAATTGTATGTGTACGGTGAATGTTCGATTAAATATAATTTAGTTCATTGCCATTCATTATCACTTTTAATTACTTTTTATTAAGTGGGTTAAAAATTAAAACTGAGGTAATCATTTAAAATTAATTTGACCATTTTTAATTAATTAAGAAAAAGTATGTTACACGTTTTTTATGAAGGTTTGGAATTTGAATGTTAATGATTGTTTGATCATCCTAAGTAAATGAATTGTTTCTACTCGTTTTTGTGCTAATTACATTTAGAAGAAATAAGAAACTAAAAGATAATGGGTCAGGGGTTAGATGATACCCGGATTAAGTTGCGCACCGTATCCAGACGTTGTAGGAGCTCTTCTTTGGCTGTGGAGGACACCCCTGTAAGAAAAGAATAAGACTTAAACAGAAAAATGTTAGATAGAGATATGGTGGACTGCCAAGCACACGCTCGGTCCCAGAAGTGCAAAGACTTCTTTGAGGGATGACACTCCACTTATTTGACAAAAGAGTGTTGCTAGAAAGAGAAATAATGAAAGGCTAAAGAAGATAAATAGATAACGCGTACCTGATTCCTACAATCTGCCTCTCACAGTAACCAACGTCGGTTAGTCTATCGTCGTTGGTTGGTCAATGTTGCCGACGTCGGTTAGACTACCGACGTCGGTAGGGGCAATGGTCCTTGGACGGGACTCAGGGTTATGTCTATGGTCAACAGAGGGATTCTGTGGGTTTAAAAGGTCTGTACAGGGTTGCAGGGAGACGAATAAGGTCTGCAGAAGGACAAAGGTAGAGGCTAGGTTGTCAAACAGGGTAAGGGTGACAGGAAGGCTTTTCAGCCTCTCCAGGGAGAAAGCCAGGTCTGGTAGAAGGTCGGGTCTGGTCTGATTGATAGTATTTAGAAATAGTAAATAGAATTTAATTACTAATGCTTTTTAAATTACTGAAATAAAAGGCCAGAATAAATACTAAGCTCTGGTGAGATGAAGAACCAATGTGTTGAACGCTTGTACCTGTTGTGGCTTGATGCTAAAGACCTCGTCCAATGTTCTAATTCAATCTGGAGTGATTTCCGTAGAGTCTTTGTGGCCAAGGGAGCGTTAGTTGAAGTCTGATGCCTGGTGATGTCTCAGAGTCTGAGAGGAAGAGAGAGAGCAGAATGAGTCCCAGAGCCAAGAGTCCATCGAGAGAACCTGCAACTCATCGTTAGAAGTCAGTTTATGTAATCGACGTCAGCTATCCCACCGGCGTCGACCGATAGTTGACCAACTTCATCCGCCAAGTGCATTTGCTGGGTGTTAATGGTCAAATGACAGGTTATTAAGCACGAGAGTTGGTTAAGAAATAAATAGGGGGTGAGATTAAGTCTTAGTTAGTTAGGATTAGGATGACTTAGTCTCAAGGTGAGTCATAGGGTAGGAAATGGTCTAAGGGTGAGGTGTCAAAGGTGAGGTGTCGAGGGTGATGTCATTAATCTAAAATAAGAAGTTTATTTTAAATTAATCAAGTGTGTAAGGGACCAAGGGGAGTCAACACAATTTTGGTGTCTATATTTGCCCATTTTTGTCTTGTTGGTTGTTCTGGATGAATTGCAAGACAAAAATAGGAGTAAGTTAACTCAGGTATAGGATAAAGTGTAGGTTGCCCCAAGTATGGGATGAGGTATTCCCCCTCAAAGCGCGAGTCGAGGGAAAGTGACCTGATATCGGGTGTCGATTTGATAGGCAGTGGATAGGTGTGGTGAAGTTTGACTACGAACGTTGTAATAGTTGTGATTGCGCGCATACCACTTCACGTGATAGGTAAGTCGAATTGTCGCAAGCAAGGTCGAGGAGTGCTAAAATTGAAATAACTGGGCCCCAACTTTTTAGTCGTAGCTGATTGGGTTAAATAATCAAAGCTGTAGCTCCAACGGTCGTTGTGTTCCAAGTATCTCGGGCTTGGAAAGTGTTCCTAGAAAACACGAAAATGTCACAAGTAGTGGGGATCAACTTGGGCATGATCTAATACTTGTGACGGTCGTAATGTGAGGTGGAGACAATTTGCTAACTATTCGTGAGGTAGCATATATGCAATCAAAACAACCAAGGCAAAGTTGTCTCAAAAGTGGTCTTGGTCTGAGGAGATAGTCACGATCTCCAAGGTTGTTGGTCGAGTTGGGTTGAGATATAAGTGATCTCAAGAGTTGTGTGTTGTGGTCAGGGAGATGTGTGTGATCTCCAATGTGCCCCATGAGAAGTCAAAGGTGACTTCTACAATGTCAAGGCTAGTGGTTTGTTCATGAGTTTGGGCTGGTTAAGTCATGATTAAAGGTTAAATAGTTTGTCCATCGAGTAGACGAACAAATAAATGGTCATTGTCATTAGGGAGACAAACGGGCGAATGGCCAAGCTAACCTCAAAAGACTGAGTGCTACGTACATAGCCCCTGTGTTAAGGGTCTCAATCCAATGTGATTCTCATGAAAAGGGAAGAAGAGTTAAACAGGTCGATAGTTGGTTTGGTTAGGTTAGAGTCTGTTAGCATTTCCCATATGTGTGATGGTACATGCTTGTAATGATAAGTATATAATGATGTTACAGTCGTTTCCATATTATGTGATGGTGTGTTCTGTAACATTGGTTATATAATTTTCATCCCTAGCAATTTTCCATATTCGTGATGGTGTATGCTAAAAATAAAATGAGTATATTCATGGTTCAGGAAGTTTCCATATTGGTGATGGTGTATGCTTGACATAAATTGTGTTTGGTCGATGGTTTCCATGTGTATTGTTTTCCATAAAAACTAGTGTGAATGGGTTATGATATCATGATGTCATGTAAGTGGTTTGAAAAATGTCTAGTTTGGTTTGGTTTGGTTGTATGTGACGAAAATGTATAAAAATGGAAAGATGCATTGCTCTTTAATTGATAGTGACCAAATGATAGCACAGATAGGATTTTGCAAATAAAAGCCCCGTTCATGCATTACGTCGTTGACCATTGATTTGTGTTAGAAAATTATGTTAATCACTTGACGTTAAGTGAGCTCAAAATCCCTTGGGTATGTCGGGGTAATAGGTTTGATTATGTGATATGGGAGGATAGCGTAACCCTTTTTAGCAGGGATAACTTTGCCCCTTTTATAGGTGACCCTGATAATGACTATAGGCAAGTCCATGACTTAATAGTTTGCCAGTCTTTTTTTTGGTAGACTGATAATGCAAGAAGTCTACTTGGGGATGTTGTTTTGTGTTGTAGTCATATTGAAGCTATGTATGTAGCAAAGTTTAGGCATATCCATCCTTCGAGGGAGTGGTCTATACTCTACTTTATATGTTTAGATGTATGTGAATAGCTATCCTTCAAGGGAGTAGTATATTAATTACACCAATGATACAGCTGTCCTTCGAGGGAGCAGTCTACATTTTTAGTTTATGACCTGTGGTTAGGCATCCCAGTTTTATGTTTTGTCTATTGACTGAAGTTTTAGTCATGGACTAGACTATAGAGGTTTTGGGGTTTCCTTTTTATTAGGACAAAGTATTCATGCTTTACAAAAGGGTTGACTAATGTTTGTAGGGAAAAAGGGTTGAAAGGAGTAGGGACGAAGATGATGGGGGTTGCCCAAGGGACAAGCTCAAGTTAAACATCAAGTGAATGATTACTTGATTAACAGTAGAATGGTCACAGATGTAAGGCATTAAGAGGCTCAAGTTCTGGTCGGCCTTCGAAAAAAGATAGATGATAAGTACCTGATCCATGTGTTATTATGTAAGGTCTGAGTCAATTAGGAGCAAACTTGCCCCATTTGCTTCTTTTCATATTGGTCACATGTTGATTGATGCTTGGTTGGTTGACATTTGGTCAATGCTTGATTGGTTAATGTTTGGTCAATGCTTGGTTGGTTGATATTTGGTCAATGCTCGGTTGAGGTCGTGATAGTCAGTATAAAGTTGAATTCCCCTAGTTGTTTTGTGATAGGGACAATGTTTGATACCCATTGTGGATAATCAGTGGGTTGGATAAATGAGATGGAGAGAAGATGATGAAGCTCCTCTTTGTCAAGGAGTGTGATGCGAGGATGAATCCTGTGAAGATTTTGCCTGATAGGCTTAGTTTAAGAGGGTGAGATCCTGATCTTCTAGGTTGGAGTTTGGAATCTCATAATTAGGGATGGTGACGGAGGCAATGGTCGATAATGATTTGACTAAGCCAGCTAGTGGTTGGGGGTCTTTGGGTTGGACCTTCACTGCCTATAACATTTTAATCAAGGTTTGGTGATGTTGTGGAGAGCTTTGAATGAGGTCATACAAAGACATCTTCACAGGGGTTTGGTGAAGTTGTTTCACTATGGAGTTACGAATTGGCTTGGAAGATGTTGATTGGGATGTGCCCAAGATTGAAATCTTGGGTTTTGGTGGTTGAGGAGGCTTGACAAATGGATATGTCCAAGGGATAAAAACCTGCTCTTTTCCTTTATCCTTCATGGTTTGTGATCGAGTGGCCACATTGATGTTGTTGATTTCGAACAAAGGGGTTGAAGGTGATAGAGGAATCACAGTTTGATGATGGACTCCTGATTTAAGTGAGGATGTTTGAGAGGTATGGGATGATGTTGGTGATTTGTCAAAAAAGTGGTCAAAAGAAGCCTTAATGTGAGGGGTGTCCCTTTTTAGGTGTTGGTGAATGACAACCTTAAGGGCACAACAATGCTCAGTATAATGCCCAGGTGTGTGATGATACCAGCAGATTTTAGTGTCATCAAACTAAGATGGTTTTAGTTTTAGAGGTTGATATGGTTTAATAGGCAGGAGAGTGATACTAGATGACTGCAATAATTGACATAACATCAAAGAATAAGATCTGCTTAATGGGTCTGGGCTCTTTGTTGCAGTAGGTGTTGACAACTTCTATCTAGAAGTTATAGGGGTTGACAACTTCTGTTTAAGAGTTGTAGGAGGAGTTTTCTGTACCACCTTTTTAGTTGGCTATGAAGCCACACGAGTAGATGGCACTTTGTTGTTTAGATGTGTTGGATTAGGAAGCACTCCTATTAAGGTTGAAGGATGTGGACCCAAAATAGAGGGCAACGGTGAAGGTGGGCGAGGAGTTCTCCGATGTGGTTTAGTAGCCTTCTTTGGTATGATGCGAGGACCACTATTGTGTAGGGTGATCAAATCTACCTTCACTTGTGGGTGAGTGAGGTGTGATTGAGGGCGAAGGCCGAGAGATTTAATATGTTTGGGCAGATAGATGTTTGTAAGGGTTTTGATGATGTCATACTAGGTTTTACAATCTGTCCTTTGGAGGATTTGGGTGAGTGTAGAGGTGAAAATGGATTAGACGTGGCGATCTCAGGCAAAAGGTGAGAGAAAATCGTCATGGGATCATCCTCGACCGAAATAGGTGAGGTGGTAATTTATTCTCTCAACGGAGAAGGGATTGGAGAATGAGGCTCTTTCAATGGATAGAGCATGGGGATGATCATATTTTTGATGCATGAGCGAGAAGTGAGGACAGTATGATCCCCCATTGATGATAAGAAGGATGAGGGCGAGGCCATCGGCATTGGTGCCTTTAAAACATCTTCGAATGTGGGAGAGGTCAAAGTAGTCTCTCCTACATGTGAAAGGGGGATCGATGGAGGACAAATAAGAAAAGAAAGTTCTTCTACCTGTAGTGGACAAATAGGAGAAGAAGGCTCTTCTACCTATGATGGAAAAATAGGAGAAGAAGGCTCTTCTACCTGTGGTAGACAAATAGGAGAAGAAGGCTCTTCTACCTGGGGTGGACAAATATGAGAAGAAGGCTCTTCTACTTGGGGTGGACAAATAGGAGAAGAAGGCTCTTCTACCTGGGGTGGACAAATAGGATAAGAAGGCTCTTCTACTTGTGGTGGAAAAATAAGAGAAGGCTCTTCTACCTGTGGTGGACAAATAGGTTGATTAACCTCTTCAGACTGTGGGAGAGGTTGGTTAGAAACCATGTTGATCGTGCATATATTATGCTCTTGAAGGTCATCGACTATAGTTTGAATGTTATTTTAACTTGAGGGATGGTTAGGGAAAGGTTTTCTAAAGATGTCTATGTTTTGGTTAGCTAGCACATTTCGGTTATCCAAAACAAGATCCCCCTTGTCCAACATGTCCTGAATAATATTTTTAAAGGTTTTGCAATTGTTTGTGTCATGACCCTTAACACAATTATATTTACAAAAGTCATTTTCCCTATACCATGTAGGGATGGCTTTTGAGGGGTCAAATTAGGGTGGTCGAATTTGAGGGAGATTGAGGACCATTTGCTTGACTAGTTTATCCAACACGGAAGCATATGATTCTCATATTGGAGTATATTGATGATGTATATACCATTGTTGGAATTGTTTGGTGATGCTTTGTGATGTGGAAGGCTCGAATTGCTTGGTTGTTGTAGAGGATGATGATCTAATGACCACCGCATTTGTCGACCCCTTGGATTTTGAATTGGAAGAAAAAGATTTCGATGAAGGGTCATTTGATATTGCATTAGTATTTTTACTATGCAGTTTGACCTTGTCCTCTTCAACTGCACAGAGTTCAAGCTTTTGGGCCATGGTAAAAGCTTCGTCAAATGTGTGGAATGTTTGGTCCCGCAAAGTAGATGAGATGTGCTTGGCACATGCTCTTGAAAAGATCTCAATGAGCTCAGGTTGAGGTAATGAAAATGAGAGTTGGTTAATCAAACCTCTCCAATGGGCAACGAAGTCAGTAATTGACTCATCGTCAAATTGTTTAATAGAATATAGGTTTGTAATAGAGACCTTTTTAGTCACGTTGATTGAAAAGTGGTCAAGAAATAGTTGGGCGAGTTGAGTGAAGGAAAAGATAGAATGATTGGTATTGGAACTATACCAATCAAGGGTGGCACTAGCAAGTGACATGGGAAATGTCTGAAGTAATAACGCATTGTCATGTGCTATAAGGTAGCAAGCGTGTCTAAATGCCTGTAGATGTTGTTGTGGGTCCTCTTTAATTTGAAAGTGAGTAAATTTAGGAAGTTCTCACTGGTTAAGATATGGTCTAATAGGCACTGAAGGGTGAATGGGTTCGTTACATACTTGTTCGTATGAAAGAACATTGCTTGAACCAAAAATGGGTGTCTCAAGGTTAGACATCTTATCCATCAGCATCTTTATTAGATCAGCTGACGGATTAGTAGGTGAAGCACCCCCTAGATTGTAGGGTACCTGGAAGGCATTAGGAGGGGCGTATGATGTACTTGGTTGCATTTGTATAGGCACAACATATTGATAGTTTGTCATATGGACTGATGTTGAGGTCAAGGGGGCTTATACCATGAAGCTAGAGGGCACAACATGACTAGGTGCCACCAAAGGTGGCTGAGTGGTGGCAACATTGGTTAAACTGTAGGTGGTCACTCTTGTATTTATAGGTGCAAGAGTGGGAGGGGTAGAGACAATCGAGTTCTGGAACGGTGTCAAACATAGTTGAATTGTTTATGGTTGAGGGGGTATCGAAACCCTAATGGAGGTAGGTCCAGAAATAAAAGGGGAGGCCAAATATTGAGCGTTGGCCATGGTTGGGTGACTGGTCAAGGCGACAGCCTGAGTGACCATAGATTGAGTAGTGGATGGTGTCAATATCATTGCCGCTTTAGCAAGAGAAGTTGGCATCCCAAAAATAGGATTACCTAAAGGGTCTCGCCTTTGGCTTCTTGCGAGATAGTGTTGGAGAGCCTTGACATTGTGGTCAAGGAATCTCTCAAAGTTTTGATCCCCTTCGAGAACAATTGGAGGTTGGTTGGGGGTAGGTTGAATAGGAGTATGTTCAGTATGTGAAGTATACTCCATTAGAGGACTTGTTATGAAGGGTGAAGGTGGAAGTCGTTGTTGCCTTGCGTGGTCAACAAGAGTTTTGTCTTGACTATGTGTCAAAGCCATTCAAGATGAAATGTGTTCAAGTTTTAAAAATTGTGTATTTCAATTTCAGAAAACCTAAAATGTGTGTTTAACAGCCAAAAAGTTGGGTTTTAAAGTTGCTGTTTTGAAAAGAAAATTTGCTGACAGTGACCGACGTCGGTGGAAAAAATTGATGTCGGTGAATATAAGTTGCCGAGGTCAGTGATATAACCGATGTCAATGAAGATAAGTTGCTAACGTTGGTGTTAAAACTGATGTCGATGACTGTGTTCTTCCAGAAACTCAAAAAACTGAAAGCTTTTGGAATAAAAGAGAAATTCTGAGTTGTTTTAGATCTTAGAATGATGCGTCCTCACCAGCTCAAAAAAAATAGATGAGAATAGCAAAATAGATTAAGGCAAGCAACCTCTAAACGTTAAATTCCTAAGAATAAATTTTAGAGTCGTGGTGGCTTATGCCTTAGAAGAATGTGTTGGAGGTTGAGCTTTTAGAATGGGTCCTAAAGAGGAAGTCTAAGGTTGGTTTCGGGTTATGTTTTGGTGCTCAAAAGTCTGTATTAGGTTCCATACGTGGCCTGGTGCTAGGGGCTTGCCCTCCTCACTTTACGAACCCAGAGCCAAACTAGGCTGCTTAGCCAATATATACTTCGCCTATAGTTTATACTCTGCCAGAGAACAGAGTGGGTCCTCCTCTTGGTGGTGAAATCCAAGTAGGATCGCCAAGAAGGGTAAGGTATCCTCTATGTGATGAAATCTTAGTCGGGCCTTGTCTCAAGTATGTTAAGATGTTTAATTTGATGTGCTTGTGGTCTGGATGTGTAACATATGTGCACTACAATTTATTCATAATGCATTTTAATTACTAGATGAGCTAAATATGCATTCAAACAAGAATGAAATGCAATAGTGTTTTTAACCCAAATTGAAATGGTTTGTTCAGATGTAAATAAGTGAGGAAAAGTTTAAGAGCATGAATTTTCACTACTCTAAGATGCAGGCAAGAAATGACAAGAAGAAAAAAAAGATGTTCTTTTTAACTTGTGCTTATGATTTCTTTTCGAAAGAAAGAGATAGAAGAAGAGGATGCAAGGAGAGAAAATTTTCCTAATGCACCTATATGACAGTTTGCTTTTAGAAGAAATGAACCCAAGGAAAACTCCAGGGTCCCACCGGGCGTGCCATAATGTTTCTACTCATTTTTGTGCTAATTACATTCAGAAGAAATAAGAAACTAAAAGATAATGGGTCGGGGTTAGATGATACCTGGATTAAGTTGCGCACTGTATCCAGACATTGTAGGAGCTTCTCTTTGGCTATGGAGGACACACATATAAGAAAAGAATAAGACTTAAATAGAAAAATGTTAGATAGAGATATGGCGGACTGCCAAGCACATGTTCGGTCCCAGAAGTGCAAAGACTTCCTTGAGGGATGACAGTCCACTTATTTGACAAAAGAGTGTTACTAGAAAGAGAAATAATGAAAGGCTAAAGAAGAGAAATAGATAATGCGTACCTGATTCCTGCAATCTACCTCTCACAGTAACCAACGTCGATTAGTCTGCTATCGTCGGTTGGTCAATGTTGCCGACGTCGATCAGGATGTTGACGTCGGTAGGGGCAATCATCCTTGGACGGGACTCAGGGTTATGTTCGTGGTCGACAGAGGGATTCTGTGGGTTTAAAAGGTTTGTGCAGGGTTGTAGGGAGACGAATAAGGTCCACAGAAGGACAAAGGTAGAGGCTAGGTTGTCAAAAAGGGTAAGGGTGAGAGGAATACTTTTCAGCCTCTCCAGGGAGAAAGTCAGGTCTGGTTGAAGGGCGGGTCTGGTATGATTGATAGTATTTAGAAATAGTAAATAGAAACTAATTACTAATGCTTTTTAAATTACATAAATAAAAGTGTAGAAGAAATACTTAGCTCTGGTCAGATGAAGAACCAAGGTGTTGAACGCTTGTACCTGTTGTGGGTTGATGCTGAAGACCTCGTGCAATGTTCTAATTCAATCTTGAGTGATTTGCGTAGAGTGTTTGTGGCCAAGGGAGTGTTAGTTGAAGTCTGACGCCTGGTGATGTCTTAGAGTCTGAGAGGAAGAGAGAGAGCAGAACGAGTCCTAGAGCCAAGAGTCCATTGAGAGAACCTGTAACTCATCGTTAGAAGTCAGTTTATGTAACCAACGTCAGCTATCCCGTCGGCGTCGGCCGATAGTTGACTGACGTCGGCGGGTGGAGAATGAGTAAAAGGGCTAACAGGCCCGTTCTCCATCCTCCAAGTGCATTTGCCGGGTGTTAACGGTCAAATGACGGGTTATTAAGCATGAGAGTTGGTTAAGGAATAAATAAGGGGTGATAATAAGTCTTAGTTAGTTAGGATTAGGATGACTTAGTCTCAAGGTGAGTCATGGGTAGGAAATGGTCTAAGGGTGAGGTGTCCAAGGTGAGGTGTCGAGGGTGATGTCATTAATCTAAAATAAGAAGTTTATTTTAAATTAATGATGTGTGTAAGGGACCAAGGGGAGTCGACACAATTTTGGTGTCTACATGAATCCGAGTTTTCTATTTAAAGTGACTTCATTATGTGGTCAAGATCAACCAAGTAAATGACCTTGAGTCTCCATCCAAATCAACTCCACTCAGTGTCTGCACTCGCCTTTCCATTTTTCTTTAGCTTCCAAGAAGACTTCACAGTGTAGCAAAAAGTTAGGTTTAATTCTCATTATTTCTCTGAATGCTCTAATTTTCGATCTTATCACTCCTATGGCTTTTATAGTCGATGAATGCTCATAGTAGAGGCACATCATTTTAAGAGCGGAGCACTGTAAACAATCTTCACATTGTAATCTAATGGCTTTTTAATATAAACACAATAAAAGCCTCCATGATGGTCGATGTGGGACTAAAGTTGCACAAATTTACAAATCAAATTTGTTTGAACCAATTGATGATCTCTACGAGTGACACGTGAAACATTTTCAAGCCAACAATGTGGCAATCTGTCTAACTAAACTTGAGGATAGATTTGTCTTGTAAGACCAATCAACATGGTCGGCGCTTCTGCTCTCAAAGACCTCTACACAAAACATCATGATTGATGTGGGATTTGATACCCTAAGTGAGACACAAACATAAGCAAGCTCAATATTTCAAGCATAGGCAAGATGGATTGCTAGTATGGTAACTTGGACGAGATATAAAGAGTGGAGCTCATAATGGAAATGAAAGAGCTTGAGGTAGTATAAAAAATGTGGCAAGAAGGTTAAAAGGCCCCATGATACAAAACAGATAGGGCCTAAGCTACTCTAATAGACCGAACTAGTAAAAATAGAGCTCGAGCCCAATCATGACAGAGACGTAAAGCAGTATTGAGTTTTATTAATCAAGCTATATTGTTCCAGAACAGCTTGATAAGAAATCAAATGTTGAAGATATCCTCAATATATACTTTGGAAACGACGAGTCACCGACCGTCAAAGACAAAGGAGTGAAGGAGGAAAAATCCGAGCATCCCGGAGAAGGAGACCTCAAACTAGTTTCTTCTGATGTGTCACCAAAACAGAAATTAAGAAAAAAAAAAAAGACTGGGCAATATCTTGTCCGACATGTGTCGCCAAACTACGGGTAGAAAAAACTTTGGGTTTTTAGATAAATGTGAGACAGATGTTTTCATAGTTTCTCATATAGAACGCCTCTGACGTAACAACAACAATGAGGAGGAAGTGTAGCTATAACAGTTTAAACAACAAAGACATAGCTATAGTCGTTTGCAAGTGCCTATTAGAGAGCACGTAGTGTTTAATTCGGATGATATTACATAGTATTTTATGCGGGTTAACAGACATCTGCTTTTGATTGCGTGCAGGAAGTGTCATTGACTGGCCTCTCAGATCGCAGGCACTCAACACTGGATTGTTGTTGCCCAAACGGATTCCAACATGGGGGATCTTTTCCATTTGCAATGGCAGGTTGGAGTTGAATGTTAATCAACTTCAAATCAATGCATGGCACATCGTCACTGCAAGCCAAATGAACAGGAGTGTCCACATGTTCCTGTGATGTTTTCGTAACTGACGTCTGTTACAAACACTTCGAATGTTCGATCGGAGCACGCGTTTTCATCACAATAAAATTTATCGATATCAATGGGAACTCTAGCGTGGGAAACCTGTATGTTGGAGGAGGACATGCTTTTCACCGATCCAATCCTCCCTATCCAAGCTTCCTTATATTAAAACTGAAGAGTTAAGTTATGCATGGGAATTCTATTCTTTTATATTGAAAATTAAAGTAAAATTAAATTAAACTAAATTTATTCTATTTTCAAAAATATGAGTTGGAATATTTATATCCCAATGATAGATTGGGTTGTAAACACACCAACCATGTGTAGAAATTTATTAGAATCTCTGGGTTAAAAATAAGTATCAGTAAAGAAGATTGTTAGCCTTTTCAATTGAATGAAAAAAAGTGTGTAAGTATAGCCAAAGGCTGTTAGTGTTAGTGGAGTTTGACAAATGCATTAACTCCCACTTAATATCATCTACACTATACTTAATTAAGATTAATTATAGTGAAGTAGGCCAGTTACCAATACTTGCATGTAAAGCTGAGACACAATGACAACATTAACTGAGGTAACAGAAGCATTAACTGAAAGCTAACTGCTGTAATGCATGTAAGACACTAACACCCTGTTTTGATCCGAACATCATTTGAGACATCTTTAATATTACCTTGGAAACGCAGGCCTTTGTTCGATCTTTTCCCAGTCCTCCAACACTGGTGTGAATAACAGTAAACATTAGTAACGGGTTAGATGTTATTTGTTTGGATATCTTAAGGTTTATGACAGATGAATAATTTATTCTCGCATCATGAAAACGTAGTGGCACAGACTTTGACAGCTTGATGTTGTTCATAGAATACATGAATGTTGCCGCGAACGGCAAAATCAGGTTCAATATCGCTTCAGATTTCATGCAGTTACTAATTCAAATTTGGTGGGGCATACACATTTCCATTAATCGAGTGGTTGTTTAGTTGGATGCTACGGTTGAGGGTGTGAGAATGGTTCAATTTTTAAAAAGGAGGCGGAACGCAAAGCAAATAAGTTCTTATCTTTGTGAGTAACTTTAGTTCGGGTTAAATTTTGTCAGCCTGTTGCAATCCCATCAACATTAAATACAAAAATGTCGGGTCTTCATATGGAATTTGAGTGTCAGCTTCGCAATTAGTTAAGTAACGGAGGAGCACATGAGCATCATCTATTCAAGATGGACAACGACAATTCGCTCCAAGGTTTCACTCATTACTTTTGCCGAGTTGGATGGAATTTTAATTGAAAGGCTTCCAAAGTGACTTATTTCAATTTTTATAGTCATATATTGCAATAGTGTTTAAGTGTTTCTGAATATGTGTGCAATAAAATTACAACATTCTTAGAATTTAATTTCTTATTCATTCATATATATATATATATATATATTCAAATTTTTAATGATCAGAATATATAGTTTTCTATTAAAGAGAGTTTTCAAAATGATACATATGCACAATGGACATGCATCATTACAACAAAGAGTCAAGGATATAAAATAAGCACACAATAAAAATCTTGATCTTATCACGATTTATAAGAAGGTTCTCTTTCCAATAGACATTATGATCATGACTTTTCTGAACTCTTTAAATTTATGATCCATTAGTTTGCAAGATTTATAGTCTCATTTAAGTTAGAAAATTTTTATTTTTAAAAAGGTAGGCCATTAAAAATAATATACTCTATCAAGTTGGTTATAGTTTAATAGTGAAGATGATGTTGCAAAAAGTATTATTTAACTATTAAAAGATAAAATATTTAGGAAATACTAACAAAAAATGAAATTCGAGATCATGTCAAAAATGAATCTAAAAAGAATTGATACCCTTCAACACCTAATACTAAACCAAATATATATATATATATATATAATATATATTAATATATATATATATTTATATAAAAACAAAGTTTTCATCGGAAAAAAATAAAATATAAAAATAATATATTATTAAAAATATTTTTTTCTATAAATCATTCAAAACAACAAATTTATATAATACTAATTTAATTAAAATAGAAAAAAATTGAAAATTTATAAAAATATCAAAATTTAATTTTTTTTGAACAATACTAATTCAATTAACTCAAATTTAATAGCTTATCATTTTTAATAATATTTTATTTCTAATAACCTATTTTTTTAATAAATAGTGCATTTGAATGTTCACTTTATAAACAACGTTACATCCACAATCATTTTAGAAAAAAAAAAATTCAATATCAACATGAACCTGAATGTAATAAGAAAAGATAATTCAACAAAAAAAAATATCGTTAGTTATAAATGTCGAATGAAGTTAGTTCTCTACTCGTTGATCTCTCCATCATTACCATTTATTAATGTTAAGATAGATAACATTAGTAGAGTCGTCGTTGTGATCAGCACCCTCTTTATAATATAATGGGTGGGCTATTAAAAACCTTTTGATAAGATTTGTAATGAGACGAAGAGTTTCTCTGAACGAAACTTTTAAGACTTTGGTTTTGGATCATATTCAAGATTACCAATATGAGTTGGCTTATGATTTTATGTTAATAGGGGATGAAATCACAAACATTTTATTGTAATATTATTTTAATAGGCATTCACCCATCATATTGAATTTTGCATTTTATTTTTGGTTGTTTGTTTGCTTTTAAAGTTAAAGGATGAATATATGTATGTTTTATTAATGTTTATGATCATCGTATGTTAGCACATTTGTATTGCATTATGTGAAGGTATTCGATGTAGATATATCAGCTTACTAATTAGTAGGTGGTAGATATAGATGGGTGAGCAGTCAATAGTGAGGGTACCTTTTTTTCACACTTGCAAGTATGTTCAATGGATATTTATGCTATTGTGCTAAATGCTATTAATATTTTTTTTTTGGATGGATTCTATTGTATGTAAGATGTAGATGTTTATTTGACATGTTATTAACATAAACTAATGATAGCATTAATACCATATTGAAAAAAATATTTAATATATGAGAATGCCTTCTATGAGAGAAGGTTTGATATTGCAATGAAAGCAAATTTGATTGAGGATTTCAAACTAAGGATAATTCTAGATCTATTTTACGATTTTAGAGAAAAAAATTAGTGTGCAACTAAGTTGACAAATTTTAGTTGATGCTAGAATCAATTGAATAAAAGATACACCCTCTAAATAATACCAATAATTAAATGTGTTTGCATTGAGTTTTTGTAGTACATATTGTTTCAAAACATGGAATCATTATATTCTTGTAAACAAATATATGTTAATACTCTTTGGTTTGGTGGTTTGTATGTTTTGTAAACACTATTAATTGTTTTTAGTTCTATAATTTTAAAAAGGCCCTTTCTGAGAAAATACATGGACAAGTCCTAGTAAAATATATGCTCTAAATAATACCAATAATTGGCTTTATTTGCAAAGTTCTTTATAGTATTAAATTGTTTGATTTTCTGAAATCATAAGCTTATTATAAACATAACTTAGCTACCAATTTTTTGTTAAGTGGTGGTGGGATAATAAAACACTTGTATTTTGATATCTTGACACACTTAGAATAGATATTAGGTATGAAACCAACATCAAGTTGAGTTATCAGGACTTACATGAATCACCTTTTTTTATGAATGACTATGGGATGAAAATGGTTTTGTATGTTTAATAAATGCATTTATTCTTCTCATGAACAATTGTAGAGGTTTGAAAGGTACTAATTTCATTAATCCATGGATTTATTTTAATTCGTGGACAAGTTCCAGTCATGGTTAGCATCATATAAAGGTAGGATCTTTATTTATTAAAAAAAAAATGGTTGGGTTTTAAATTTTTAATATAGTATACTATTGTTTGACATCATAGAATCAATGGCTTATTTTAAGCATATCTATGCTAATGCCATTTTGTGCTTTATGGAATTAAACATCTTTTGAATTAGATATAACATACTATGATCACATTATTTATAATTATAAAAATTGTAAGTTTAACAATTTAATAGGTCAAAATCGCATTATGTTTTTCTTGGACAAAGAAAGCTTCTTGGTTTAGACTTAATCTTAGGGTAACAAAAATCATACATTAGGGCTTAAGTTAGTTTTCAAAAATGTATAGAGAAGGTGCTTCATGAATGTAATTGTTTTTAGGAAAAAACTTCTTTTAAGGTCTTTATTTTCATCATTTCAATTCTACAAGAACCATATTTTATCATTTCATTATAACATATATTTAATTCATATATTTATTACACTACGATATGGATTGGTTGAGATTTGTTGTACCTACTTAACACATAATTAGCTTTGGAGAATTTTTTCTCATTAAAAAAAAAAAATCTCTTAAGGTCTATAGGGTATTAATTTCATTTCTAAGAAACCTCTATATTATCATTTTCATGTTTGCATGTGTTTTGAAATCTATGTAAAATTTTCCTAGGTTATTATTAGGTAGAGAATACTTACTAGTTTAATTTTGGTGGTTTGAGGGAAGGAAACCCATGTGTTACCCTTTTCATTCTTAAAAATTGTTCTTTAAGGTGTTTTTTCAGTAATTTGTTTTATTTCTATAAAGGTGTGGTCATCTAGAAAGGAATTTATTTGTAGTTAATGTTTGATTTGAAATGGATTGTAAACTATTTACTGATATTATTTTATTATAATAATTTAATATTGTATTGTATAAAATTATATACATATATTTGTGTATACACATAAATTATGTTATTAAAATTAGTATATCTATAATCCCAATAGAGCTACAATGAGAATTTGATTTAAAATGTAGGTCACTAAAAATAATATGTAACTAAAAATACAATGGTATTTAAAATAACATGTCATAGAAAATGTAACATTTCAAAAAAAAATTCAAAATAGAAAATTCATAAAATACTAAATGAACCAAAATAGAAATTTTTTAAAATTTCTCAAATTATCAATTTTTATAAATTTCTAAACTTAGCCAATTTAGTTAGTAAAAATTTCGTAACCTACCATTTTGTGCAATTATTTTTTTAGTAACATATTTTTTTAATAAATTTTACATTCTAGATTTAGTGTTGCAATTTATAAACAATGTTACATCCATAAACATTTAAAATTAAAATTCAATGTCAACATAAACATGAATATAAGGGAAAGGAAAAATAACAAAAAGTTTTCATTAATTATAAACACTGAAATGATGGAAGGACTCTTAGTATTGATCTCTCCATCATCGCCATTTATTAATGTTAATATATATGTCACTAGTTTATTAATTTTTGTGATCACCATAGTCTTTAAAAGGTAATTGTTGGTTGTTTATAAAATTTTGACAAACTTGGTAAAGAGATGAGGTGTTGCCCTTAACAAAAATTCTAAGACTTTATCCTAGAACATTATTCTCCATTTGTATTATGATTTTAATTACGGTTTTATTGTGGGATAAATCACCTAAATTTCATTATAATATTGTGTCTAAATGAATTCACCTAATGTATTTTACCTTACATTGTATCCTTGAATCATAGTTTAAAGTTGAAGTTAGAGGATGAATCAAAAAAAGACTCTAATGTGTTTTGATATTAAAATGTTACCTCTTAAATAAGAAGTAAAGGAAATAATCATGTTGTCCACAAAATAATTTATCACAAATATGAATATGAAACTTTTTATCACAAATAATAGTAAAGAAAGAATACTCAAAATTGGTGCAAATACTAGCGGGAGTAGTCTAAGTGTTAAAAATTATGACTGCTTTATATCTGATGAGTTACTAGATGGTTTAGCAATAAAGATAAACATT
The DNA here is from genome assembly GCA_037957365.1 of Torreya grandis. Classification (NCBI taxonomy): domain Eukaryota; kingdom Viridiplantae; phylum Streptophyta; class Pinopsida; order Cupressales; family Taxaceae; genus Torreya; species Torreya grandis. Next base: position 665,722 of record JARHVA010006035.1, read on the forward strand.
CAACATCATATTGATTTTGTTCTAATATAAACTCTATCAAATCAAAAATAATATAATATGAGTCTAATAGAACATATAAAATTGAATAAACATGTCACTGAATTAGTGAGAAAGGTTGTAGTATGGGAGATCATGAGTCCATATGCAATACCAATATTACTAACTCCAAAGAACTATGGAGGGTGGATGATGTGTATGGATAGTAGAGAAATCAATAAAATTACAATAAAATATATATTTCATATACCTTATTTAGATGGTATGATTGGTGTTCTTGAAGTATCAAAATACTTTACTGAGATTGATATGAGGAGTGGTTATTATTAGATTCAAATTAATGAAGGAGATGAATGGAAAATAACATTAAAGACTTGGGATGGATTTTATGAGTAGATGGTGATATCATTAATATTATTTAATGCTCCCAACACATTTATTATGGTGATGAACAAAGTGTTACAATAATACATTGGTAAGTTTATGTTGGTTTAATTTGATGATATTTTTATATTCAATAAGACTAAATAAGAGCACTTAAGGTATTTGAAAATAGTAATAGAGTTGTTAATAAAGGAGAAGTTATATGAAAATTTGAAGAAGTGCAAGTTTATATAAATTAATTTTATATTTTTGGGATTTGTAGTTTTAGCAGATGTTTAAAGAATGAATGAAGAAATGGTAAAGGAAATTATTGAGTGGCCTATTCTAAAGAGCATCACAGAGGGAAGAAGTTTTCATGGTTTAGTAAAATTTTACATAAAGTTTATTCAAAAATTTAGTAGTCATGTTGCATCAATAATAAAGTACATGAGAGGAAAATATTTTGTGCGGAAAAGGGTAGCAACAAAAACCTTTCAATTATTCAATAATAAGATTAGAGAAAAAACCCACTTTAGCATTACCATATTTATAAAAGTGTTTGATTTGGATTATGATGCTTCATATGTAGGAATTGTTATTATGTTGAGTCAAGAAGCAAATATAGTATCATATTTCAGTGAAAATTTAAAACTAGGTAAGACATAACTATTCCACATAGATGTTGAATTTTATGCCATTGTAGATGAATTAATGAATTTAAGGAATTGCATGGTTCCTAATGAATTTATCCTAGTTACATATAATGAGGATTTGAAGTATATGAACACACAAAATAATTAAAATAGTATGCATGAAAAGTAGGTGTCTTTCTTAAAAGGATATAGTTGTGTTTCAAGGCATAAATTAGTAAAGTATCATTAGATAGTTGATGCTTTGAGAAGGAAAGTGGGGTTGTTAACTAATATGGTGAGTGAAGTACTTGCGTTTTATGTTATTAATAAACTTTATGATATTGATCCATATTTTTTCAAGATATTTGTACAATGCAACAATCCATTGGTAAGTGAAATAGGTATTATTCATGGTGAGTGACTTATATGGGATGGTTATCTCTTTAAAGTTAAAAAATTATGTATTCTAGTTGGGTCTCTAAGAGATAATATTATATGAGAATTACACAATCATGGCTTGGTTGGACATTTTGGTGAGTTTAATAAAATAACTTTAGTGGAAAAGAAGCATTTTTAGCCAAAGATGAAGATAGATGTGGTAACATATGTTTTAAGATACATAATATATCAAATGGCTAAGGCCATGCACATAATACAGGGTTCTACATATCATTACCAATTCCAAGAGGAATTTGGAAAGATTTGATTATGGATTTCATGTTGGGATACAAAACATGTAGAGAGGTAATTACTAAATTTTTGTTATTATATACATTTTTACTAAGATAGTTCATTTTATTTCATGTATGAAAAATAATGATGACACTAGATTTGTAATGATATTATATATAGATGTGAGATTTCATGGTGTTCTAAAAACCATTACATTAGATAGGGACATAAAATTTAAAATTCTATTTTGGAGGATTTTATGGAAGAGTTTGGAAACCAAGCTAAATTTTAATAGTACATAGGACCCACAAATAGATGGATAAACAAAATTTTGAAACATAACCTTCCAAAATTTGTTGAGACGTATAGTTGAAGAGAATTACAATAAATGAGACTTTGGTTTACCACATGATGAGTTTTTATATAATAGTTCAATGAATAGATCAATAGTAAAATTGCCTTTTCAAAATTTTATGGGGTAAATCCTATGCATTTATTAGATTTTCTATAGTTACCAGTTTAAGAACAAGTTAGTGTTGATGGAGGAGGATTTTTACACCATATACACAAATTACAAGAAGTGAAGAGAAAGATATAGGGAAGTAATGAGAAGTATAAACTAGCATCAAATATTAGAGAAAGGTAAAAGGCATTTTAATAAGGATATTTAATGATGGTTTAAATAAGGAAATAAAGATTTATAATATGCACATATAACAAGTTAAATTAAAAAAAAAATTAGATGGTTGATAATTGTGAAGAAAAATGATAGTGCTTATGAGGAGATTTTACAATAGAATTTTAATACCTCTCTAATATTTAATGTTTCAAATTTATATAAATTATCATGGAGATGGTGGTTAAGGAGAAGAATATGAATAAAAAAATTTGAAGTGATAGGTACCAAATAATAATAAAGAATATATATCACATATTTTGGATAAGAAGATAATGTATACAAGGAAAATAAGTTATAACTGATATTTGATATAGTGGTAAGGACTATAAATGGAGGACAATAATTGGATTTTAGAATAGAAGATGAAAAAAATTGGTAGGAGTAAATTATAGGGTTTCAATGAGGGCAACTCAAATGAGCTAACTTGTTTTTAACCAGATAATATTGATACAGATACCAAACCATAACTTTTGATTCATAACTTTGTTGAGATCTTGTTTTCCCAACAATGACTATTGTAAAATGTTTAATTCTATCATAACCTTTCCTATCCATTTAGAGATGTTTTCAAAACATTTAAATTGTCATACATGACCATCTAAGATTTCAAAAATGCATTTTTATATTTTAGTGGATTTTTCCATTTTAATAAATAGTGTATTTTTGTACTCAAACATGAACTTTAGTTTAAATTCATCCATTAGGTAAATTTTAATGTTTGTAATATATGTGGATATTTTTAGGACCATCATAGCTTACATGTAAAACTTATCAAATAGTGGTTAAAAGATCATTAGAAGATGAAAGTTACTAAAATAACATTTTTAAAAAATTGCATGGGTCAATTAGATCTAGGTAACATTTAATTTATTATAAAAATTTTAATTATGCATGTTAGCTATAATTCTAAGTTGAGTTCTACCTAGAGAATCTATTGTAATATTTTATTCATTCAATAAGAATCAATAGAGAAATTTGATTTCATTCATTTTCTTAGTTTACGCCTATGTATAATTTTGTTTAGTTAGTCTATGTTTTCATCGCCTATTGTTGATGGTTTTCATACATTGGTATGTATGCATTGTATCTATTAAATTTCTTAGATGGGGATTTACCATCTCACTAATGAATAGGTGGTAGATATGGATAGGTGAGTATTCAATAAACATGGTTCCTTTTTGACACACTCTCAAGTTTATTTAATGGATATTTAACACACTACATTAAATTTCATTAATATTTTGTGGTGGATTCTAATGTGGGTAAGATCCAGAGATTAATTTCATGTGTTATTAACCCAAACTAATGGTGGCATTAAAAAATGTAATTTATATATGAAATCACCTTTCATGAGAGAAGGTTTGATATTGTAATGAAATAAAATTTGATTAAAGATTTCAAATTGAGTAAATTTATTGATTTGTTTTATTATTTTGGAGAATCAGTTTCATGTGCAACTTGGCTAACAAGTTTCATTTGATACTAGAATAAATTGAACATACAATATATCCTCTAAATAACACCAAGAATTGGATGTGGTCACATTTAGTTTTTGTTGTATTATGTTGTTTCAAAATAGGGATTCAATGGCTTCTTCTAAATAAATAGATCTTTATTAATTCTCTTTAGTTTTCTATAAATTCTATTATGCAAACATTATAATTTATTTTTACTTATACTGTTTTAGATAAGGAATTTTTTTGGGAAACTACATGGACAAGTCCATGTAAATTATGCCATATAAAAAATGTAATTAGCTATTTTTTAAATGGTTTTTATAGTATTAATTTGTTTGAGTTTTTAAAATCATAGTCTTCTTGTAAATATATATTTTCTAATGATATTTTATCAGCGATGGTGGGAATGAATCAATAGTATTTTTATATCATGATACATATAGAGTAGATATTGTGTATGAAAACATTATAAACAGAGT
>JARHVA010006035.1:680000-730000 GCA_037957365.1 Torreya grandis
TCCTATAAATATTTTTACTTGGCAGACAATTCTAAGCACATTTTACTATTATGGGAGTTCATTGGTTGTATTATTTTATTCCATTCAAATGATTTATTGTAGCATTAAGAATGGATCTTTCCTATCTATTTAAATACAAATTCATAACCAAAAAAATATATTTATTAAAACTCTTTATTTTGTATCACCTACTCAAATGAGCTAATAAAACTAAAAATACTAATGATCAAATGTGTCATAGCTACATTAGAAAGAACAATAGATAGTCTAGTGTTGTACTAAAAATCTATACACACCTATATAAAAGATTTATTTTAAAAACACCGAACTGGTATTGTGAATATATTATTAAAATCATGGAAAGAGATTCCTCAAAATTAATAATTTTTTCTTTAATTATTTTGAATATCATATCTTATATATATGTGTTTAAGCCTTGTTGTATAATTTTATAAAATTTATGTTCCCCTTTTGGCTGATGTGATGCATTAAGTGGTACTAGTAAGGAGTTAGGATACTTAATTATTTTTGTGATAAGGCTAGACATTACATCATTTTATCCCCTGAAGTATTTCGTAGTTATGTTTTAGGCATTTAAGTCCATAATTTATTTGATAAAAATAATTAAAATTAAAATTTGAAACCTAAATGGAAGTGAACATAATTTCCTATACATCATCTCATTTGGACCAAATATTTATCCTAGAAATGGTTACTTGCATGGAATTTGAACTATATAATAGTTTAACACCATGTTCAATAAGGTTTTGGGGGATAAAAATTATTCTAGTAGTTTGTTTGGATAGAATTTTATTTAGATTATATGTCCTACTATAGTGTCACTTGGTAAATATATAAAAGAGGAATTTTGTATTATTTATATAGGGTTTTATCTAGTTACAACACCATTTATTAATTCATTAGGATGACCACAAGTTATGCTTGGAATGCCCCCAAGGCATAAGATTTGTCCTTTTTGGAATTGTTATTTTAAAAAATTTGTCAAGCTTAGCTATTTGCAGTTTATGATAGTAGTTGATTATCCAAAAAAAAAACTCTCATGAGGATTTTGTTTTGATGTTCATTGTACCACTTTTCCTTCAATTTAAATCTAATTTCTCGCCTATTTTGTGCAACATTCTCCAAGTCAACTTCACCATGTGACCATAAATTGGAAATAGCTGAGTGGGTTACGAATAGATATCTATTTTGTGGGAGGTTACCTAGCTTCAAATTGGGGGTTAAAATATAATTATAGAACAATTTAATGGGTTAGCTCATGAAATTATTAGTGGGGATACTTATTAGAATTTATGATTGGAAGTGTAACTATTATAACGTAAAAGTGTTGTAAATAAGACAAAAATTGATTAGTCATCCTTCTTGACTAGAAAACTACACTAAAATTATGTTAGTTCCAAAGTATGCAATATGTTTTTTGAACTATCAAAGGGAATAAATTTCCCTAGGTAATAATTAATAAATTTTGTTTACCCCTGATTGACACCATTTCCTTGGATTAATATGAAGAGAGTTAATAGTTGAAATGATTAAGTTACCATAGAGTAATTTCTTTGTACATGGAAATTGTTTACTTTATAATTGGAAATTCTTTGTGTATTAGAAATAAAAACTAAAAAGATAAAAAATAATTGTTGTAATAATATTATCTATTGATGTATATGAATTAAAAGACAAATGAGGATATATGTAAAATTTGTTTATGTTGTAATCCTTGTCAAATGTTTAGGTTGTTTCATGTGTGTTAAAATAGGGTTATGATTATTGTTAAAGGTTGTCATTATTATTAGGAAATAATTTCAAAATAAAAAAGATATAAATGTCTTTATCATGAAAAAAATATATGAGTTAGACATGGCATGATTAAATTATGAAATTCCCCCTACATTAGATTTAGTAGTTCTAATGGATTCTCTTATTATAGTATGAATTAATGTACATGTAGGAAAATATTTTATTGACTTTTAATGAGGATTTTTTTTTGTTAGTATGTCACTATCGAGGAACTTATTTTATAACATTATGTTGGTTAAACTTGTATGTTTATTTTAGTACATGTGTATTCACAAAAAAAAATAGTATGGATTCTAGGAATGTAACTCTTGTATGTAAAAACCATGCTTGAAAAAGTGTACTTAAATTACTTATCTTGTATGTAAATGAAACTAGTCTCAAATCCATTTGATGCATCAAACAATCAGTTTTTATTGTCATAATATTCATGTTTTAAAATAAGATGTAAATATTCTATTCATAAAGAAATAAGACTAATTTTCATTCTATTATTTAACTTATACTTAGAAAGATACCCTTAAAAAGGGAAATAAAGTGATAAACTTGTCTCACATTGTTAACATCTTACTTATCATTGACATGTTTATAGATATATTATATTTAATATAAATTATTTATTGAATACCCTATTCCTTTGAATAATTTTAAATTTCCTTGAGGTCAATAAAGATTATTTATACTATCAGATAGCATTATTGGAAAAATAATCCTTGAAAAGAAGTAGAATATTAAGGATAAGCATGTTTGGTTATTCCTTTTTGATTTAATTAAATGGGTTAGAATTATATAATTTGAATTCTCTAATTGGTTCATTTCAAAAATAATAGATAGCAACATAACTAAGGTGCATGCTCTAATGCTAATTTTTTTATACTAAGAGAATGAGAAGGTTTTATATTCATACCTCTCTTGGGGTGTACTAATTTATGAGAAAATTTAAAAATATATTATGAATTATAAACTTTACATATTTTATATTACCTTATAAATTTTTGGAAACATTCCTCTTCAGAACATTTCATATAAGATCGAAGTCATCCCTTTCGTCCTCACTCCATTCATATAATGTGATACTAGTAACCCTTCTAAGATTATTTATGGTATCAAGATATTAGAAAATTATAGGTATTTTTATTAATATATTATGGTTTAAATGTGGAAATGGTGATCCTCTCCCTATCATTATCTAATTCTAGGGACTAAGAATTTATAACTTTAATTGTGGACTATGATTTCATACATTCTTCATATATTCATATGAAGAGAGTAATAAGACAACATGACTAGTGACCTTGATTTTTAATTTGAATGCGATGATTATTGCATAATTGATATCCTATATGAGTGATAAAATCTCTTCCTTGAGATATCATCTTACATTGAAAGATGTTTCAAAAAAAAAATGGTCATGTTTTGTAGTTGTTAATTGGGATGTGTGTGTGTGTGTGTGTGTGTGTGTGTGTGTGTTTTGAATTTGGTATAAGAGCATGGTATTAACACCAAGAGTCTATGATGAATTACAATCTTAGCTAATTCACTTCTATGGTGAACAAAATCTTTATGTGTGTACTACCTGTTGACCAATTTTGAACCTAAAAGTCGAAACGTCAACCCCTATAGGTAATGGCTTATTTATCATGTTTTGTTAGTTATTTTTTAAATCTTTTTCATGCCTTATGAGCTCATTAAATAACCTTTCTAAAGCCACATTAGCAAAATTTAAGCTTAATTGTAAAAAATTAAGGTAATAGTCTATATTCACATTATATTAGTTTAGGCATGCCAGGGTATAATGATATTTAGTCAAAAAGTGTCATAGGTCCTTAAGTGTCTCTCTAGGTCATTTTACCTCTTAGTCACTTTTCGTAAACATGTTAAACATATTTATAATTTTTAAGGTATTTTGTAAAGTTTGAGTTATTAAATGAAAGATAAAGCTGAATTTTTAAAACTAAATTCCAAGTATGACAAATATTTCAAGATGAATGATCCATAAAATTAGATTTTTAAAGATTGTAAAGGAGTTTTATAACTACTATGTACATGAAAGATGTGAAAACATTTTAGTTTTTTTGAAAATCACTCCAAAGAGGTAGTATTAGGTCACTTGTATGAATTTGAGATCTCATATTTAGGTGAAAACATTTCAGAAGTGTAATTTTATATTCTAGAGGTAAAATTCACATATTTTTTATAGGTACATGTCTCAAGAGTCCAAAAGCTACTTCCCTATCACCATCGCTCCTTTGGTAAGATCAAGAAGGTAGTCTTCACATGGATGATAAGACGAAGAGAGAGATATGATCTGATATTTTTTCCAGAGGATGGAGTATTAGTAAGATTAAAATTTGTGTCATTATTTGTAAAGTCCATCCCATCTACTTTATGAACAATTGATAAGACTTCTTGAGAGGTCTAAAATAGCTAGTCAACCCAACAAGATCAATTTCTCTCCTTGAAATGATAGTTTAAGATTGGTTGAATACATGAAAGTAATTTAAGAGGATATAAGGGCATGTGGATACATACTAAATGCTTTTATTATTCATAATTATCACATGTGGCCTCAATTTTGAAAGAAACCTCCAATGTACATAGTTCCTAGAATTGACTATCATAGTTTCTTATTGTTGCAAGGTATTCAATACATGAAGGATTGGAATGAAGGTATCTAGATATGTTTACACTATTTTAAATTTAATTATATATACATCATTTATTATTCATTTCTTCACTCCAACACCATCCTCTTCAAGTCGCATGTAGTTTTCTCACTTTCAAGACTATGTGTAAGTTTCATGCAATAATGGAGTAATGAGATAATATTTTTTCATTATTCATAGATGTATAAGGTTATTAAATTAATTAAAAAATATAATTATTAAATGAAATAACATTTTCAAGTTCAAAAGAGGATCAATATTTGCATCAATCCAAAGCCTAAAGCATATGAATATATAACTATAGGTCCCATGAGATATGATTGAATTATGAATTAAAAGTTAGAACTTGAGGACTTGAATCATGAATACATTTTGGTGTTTCCACATTTGTAAAGGTTCAAAACTATGAAGTAATGTGTTCTTAATCTCAATGCTAAAGATCCCAAATAATGCCACATATAGGTTGAATAGTACAGTTTGAGCAATTTAAGTCTTTGAGACAACATGAAGACACTTGATAATGTACATATGAGTCCTAAATGAAGAAAGAATATTTGAAATATTTTTTCACCTCTTAATTTTATCTCATCATGAGTTGAAGTAATTTTGAAGGGACTCATACCAATGCCACCTACAAGTCATTCCAGATCTTGATAAAGAAGAGATTAGATGGAATGTATTTGATGGATTCCCAAAATATTTTAAAGGGCATAGAGATGGTGAGAATACAAGTAAATTTTATATCATCATCAATAAGGTTAATCAATCCAATAATTTTCCTATTTGGTAAACCTTTAGTCAAGGAAAAATAGTGATTGGACCAAACAAAACTATGTGCAAACATCTAGAAAGTCCTATATATTGTGAAGTAGGTACAGGTATTAAATATTTATAAACCTAATTGAATACACCTTAAATATTGAAGCTAGGAATATCAAAGGTGATAGTTATCATACTGATTAAGTTTCCAATCTATGTATCCAATCAAGACCTCAAATGGTTAACTATAGTTTTGTTTAGATTACTCAAGTTGGTTTTTAACAAGAGAAGTTGTAGTCGGTAATAGTGAGAATTGAGTATGAGTAGATAAAAAAATTTGGGAGCACTAAATATTAAATAATAACTTAATAATATCAGAGGATTTAATTCAAACATAATCACTTTTGACACTGCATACACTCAACAAAGTGCTCTTTTAGACTTGCCTGCTATAGTGAGAAGTTCCTGCTTGTTATAAGATATATAAAGGTATGAAGAAAATAAAATAGATTGTAAATTTTTACATCATGATAACATGACTCCATAATGTCATGATAGCCAGTGAATATGGTGAAAATGTTGATATACCTATCCAATCCTTCTAGGTGTAAGCTTCCACATATAAGCATGTATGTGTAAGTTATGATAAATGTTTGACTGATGAAGGATTATAATAGGACATGAATACCATGAAGAGGTGATAAGGACTTAAAATAAAAAATTTATGTAAATTTGAAACCCTAAAATAGTGAAAAAGGGGTAGATACAATAGCTACAGTCACTTTCACATCTTTTGTTAGAAACCCTCAAGACAGGAATTATGAAGCTACAAAACCTTTAGGAAGAAAATACATTTAAGATGAACAATTTAATATATTTTTAATAGTAACACATACCTTTCTAAGTTATCCAAATGAAATCTAAGCACTATTTATTTCTCTTATCCCTTTTGCTCACTTCAAGACCTCATAGAATGCATATTTGTAACCCGAGAGGCTACCAATATTCACCTAGATATATCATGAGTTTTTTCATGGTGTAAAATAGTGTTTATAGGATTTTTAGGATATTTTATACTTCCATATTGTGGCATCATGAGAGAGAAATAAGACATATCCTCTATGAACTATTATTAAGACTAAAATATGTCTAAAACCCTCTTAAACCCATTCTAATGACCTGGTGAGAGTATGGTTGATATAAATGTTTTATAATGGATTTATTTATACCTATAAAAACTTTAATGACCCTTTAAAGTCTTATGATCACCTTATTGAGAAATTTTTATCATGTGCAAGGTTAAAAACTATATAGAATAAGGATAAAAGCTTGGTTGTATGTGTGTTTATGAAGAAATAGGGTATGAAATGGATCATAAATCAAGTTAAGTGGTCTATAAGGACTGAATAAAGGTTTGAAAATATTATATTAATCTCTATAGGTATCCTAATAATTTACATAATATCTTCAATATAACATGTTGGATAAGAAGGTGAGAATGTATTATTTTGTAAGTCAAGAACCATATATGTAGGCCTATAAAACACTTCAAGACACCACCATTAAGAATGTTGAGTTAATTTATGATGTTCTAGGTCTGAAAAAATATTTACATGCAATATAATCTTAATATCCTTTGGTAAACCACTTCAATCACCTCTCAAACCTATTAAAATGCTTAGACTAGGGTTTTGAATGTTTCATGGTTTACCCATTTGTACAAGGTCTCATAACTTGAAATTTGGCATGGATATTTTTGATAGGTTCTGGAAAGTTAATCACACAATTTTTTTTGGTTTTTCATGTGTGTGAAAGGTCTAGAGTAGAAACTTATTTTTTAGGCATGGATGCCTAATTGAGGAGAGAAAATAGCAAAAAAGGTGTAATTGCACTCAAATTTGGGTATTAAAATTTTTCCTAGAGATATAAGGGTATAATGGATCTTCAACAAATATATTAATTTTAGAAATATACTCTATACACTCTCCTACACAAAGATCTTTCCCTATTTTTAGGGCTACAAGGATTTTTGTCCAAATGAGATCTTTAGGTGCAAGATGAAGTCTTGGAAAGTGTTTAAGGCCTAAAAATAAGTTATTATAGGTCTGATATGATATGAATAATCCATTCATGAAGGGACATTAATTTTATGAACATTAATTTTATGAGCACAAACTAGATATTTGACAAATTGAGCTTCAAGACACCTAATTAGTTTTAATCATTATGGTAACATTAGTTATAAAGTCTTATAAACTGATGCAAGTTGTAAAATAACAAGATAATAAGGTGAATCAACATGATTTAGTGTAAATAAATTCACTTGTAATATCAGAATCAAAGAAAGAGGGTAGTTTTGAAGAATAAGGCAACGTGTCAAAACAAGCCTGTAATTCCCTTGTCATTTAGGAGGAGAATAAAACTTTCAAGAGATAAACACTTGTCCTTGGAGGCCTGATAGATATGTTTCAAACTTTTTACTTGTTGATATTCTTTTTTGGACACTTTTCGCCTCTCTCTTATATGCCCTTTGTTCCTTTTATCTCTCACTTCTTTTTAAATTCAACCTTAATAAGATATATATGTATCCTCCACCTGGGTATGGAAAATACTTACCCATTTTAAATCCTTTAATGAATCATAAAATTTTGGTTTTAAATCATATTTTAAATATTTTAAATCTATTTTTATGACTATTATATCTCATTAAGTGAATAAATTTTCTTCCTTGGCATGTTTTTCCATTTCTTACATTCATATTCAATTTGAAACTTCTTTGTAGGTCTTGTGAAATGTCCAAGTGAAGTATGAAAGGTTTAGTGAACCATATATTGATTACTGTAACTATATGAACTATTGTCTAGTAATCCTATATCTAAACATATTTAAAAATATTATCATGAAATGATGATGCAGAAATGCAAAATTAGAAGTAGTTTTTATTACAAGTTAATCTCATGGTTGAAGTGAAAATGTAACTGGTTCATAGTGCTCAAATATATTTAATGCATCACCTCCACTATAATTGGTTTCTCTTTCATTTCCTATCAATTTGGTAGAGTAATTTCCTATCCTAAGTGATTCATCAAGGGAGATACCCCTTTATCATATACATTCAATCCAACATTAGACCACCCATAACCTAAGATTATCTCCGTGTTATTCCAAATTTTAAAGGCTTGGAATTATCATCCAAGGCTAAAAATTTGATTGATAATAATGTGTTAATGATTGAGAAGATGATTACATTAAAATAATACATATTAAGGAATGATAGTTGATATTAATGTTATTATAGATTATACATAATTTTGATTTGTATTTGTTATATATTAGCAAGGGGTTGAGTAGATAATAATTATTATCCATGAATGGATAGTAGAATGAGTAGAAATATTTTTTGGGATACAAAGGATTGATATTTTTATGATGAGTTGGTTATGATAAAATTTTAAATTTATTTTTTACTAATAATATTTTTGATGATGCATGATTGAGGGTTTCTTGCATCTTATTCTATGACAAATGATGGAATTGAGATATTTTTTTATTATTCTAATTTTAGAACATTAGTTATGATCATAAACTATTTTTTAAAAAATAGCTCATTCCATTGTCATAAAATGTAAGCTAGATTTGTTATTGGATGGTTGTAATGTAAAATATTTACTAACATGATGATGGGAGATGAACTTGGGGCCATGTAGGCTATATGTTGGTTCTGTTATTGTTATGATGATAAATATAAACTATTGAATGAACATAAACATGGGGAAAATGAGTTGATTAATGCTTTTATACTTTCATGCCATTATGATTTGATCATGATTATGAAATATAATTACATGAACATGCTATGGTATAGATTTGATTATCTTACATGGATAATTTACATTTGTGATCCTATAAATTTTGTTCTTGGTTATTATGATGAATCATTGTGTGTGTGACCAAACCAATATTGGATAACAAGGTATCTTTTGATTTTTATTGATGATCTTTGTAGGAATAATATAATAGGTGACACCACCACATACACATGTGTTATTTTTCACTACTCTAATGAAATGTGTATGGTTGATGGAAAAAAGGTGCATTACCATGAGGCTTGGAAGTGAAACTTGGGTCCATAAATGTATGTTTATTGGTTCCCTTCCTATCATCATCTTAATACATATGCATTATTGTGAGCTCATGAATAATAATATTGGGTCCTAATGGGTTGCTTGTTATCTTCCATTATTCTATATAGTCAACGAGGAACATGGGGCCATTATTGGCTCATTATTGGTTCCATTCAACTTATTATTATGTTATATACACACTGTTGATGGACTCATAGTAGAAACTTGGGGACATGATTTGTTGCTTGTTGGGTCTCCTCATCTTATTACTATGATATATAGATATTATTGATGGACTCAAAGAAGTACCTTGGGCTAGTGAGAGGATGCATTATAGTTTAATCTTTACATTAAATACATACATACATATACATATATACATACATACATACATACATACATACATACATACCTACATATATACATAAAAGATACATTTGCGATTAGATTTTGTAATATTTAGGCATCAATATTATATTTAGTGGCCATGAAAAGGGTAATATGTGGGTAAGACCCTATTTACTTCATATATTTTGATTATTTATGTTATATACTAATAAATTCATTAACATGCACCCATGAATTCAAGAGTAAAAAGTAAAGGTGGAAGGTGAGTAAAGGAAGTTAATGTTGTATTTCCTTTAAATTGTGATTATAACATGATTCATGGTGAATACGTAGATGAATATATACATTATAATAAATATAATCATCAAATTAGTATACATATATTGTTTTGAATGTCAATGTATACAAAAATGTATGATTCTTGTTTTTATCATGTTATTTGTTGAAGATCCCATTATAAATGTTTTTTTGTGATGTCTTGTGATTCACTTATTCCTATCTTATGCCTTGTTTTCTATACATAAAATATTATTAAAACATCATTAATTACCTATTTTATCCTTTTCAAATTGGTATTATTACTATAAATGTGTTTTTACCTTTCTAAAATCTTTTTTCTTGAAACAAAAACTTGAGTTGGTTTCAAATATTTAGGTGTTAGTATTTTATCTTGAGAAGATCTTATTTAACTCAATTTATTACGTGAGACATAATACATTTATAATAGTCATATAGGGGCCTTACCATAAGCATCTATGCTATGGTTATGTAGGAAATAGTAAACCACTTTAAAATGAGAATTGAGTATTATGGGGGAGCCTTCTTGAGAAAACCTACATTTCATATAAAATCCTTGAGTTGGTTGAAAAGGGATAACAAAAAATATGACCAAAAAAATTAGGTAGAGTTACTTCATAATGGGAAAAGGTATATTATTTTTAGGACTTTATATACATATTTACATAAACTGATGCTATTTTTATATTCAATGATTAGGGAATATCCTTTTCTTGAGAAGAAATAAACAAGCATGTAATCCTACAATTAAGTACTAGGACTATGTTGATAACCTCGATGATGATACATTTATAAGGGAAGGTGGATTTCATGCACCCACATTATCATTCAAGGATTTTGTGGGATATTATCCTTATCCTCCTCTTGATTCCCTTCATGTGTGTGTACATGTGGAATAATTCAACAACCAGGTGCACTTCTAGAATGCTTAAATATTCCTTTATTTGAAGGGATCCTTTTTAAGAATCGAATAAATTCATATCAATACATATGTTGATTATGATGCTAACTTTGGATTATTAGAGGCCCTAGCTATAGGAGATCACTCTTCAATCCAATATATTATTAAAATTGACATCCACTTTGTTTTCATCCTTGGGACCTTAAATATCATTGTTAGGTTTGATATTCATGAGTAGGTTCTACTAATTTTAGTATCTTATACTTTGGAAGTCTAAGCCTTGTCCATAGTTATTGGTAGACACCTTGAAAATTATTAATCTTATCCTTATAATTCTTGGATGAGTTATGATTAATATAGTGACATATAATATATAATAAGAAATAAACTCATTTCCATATTTAAATATACATTTATTGTTAATACATAAATAATAATGTGAGACATGTGAAAACATTAAGCAAAAAAATAATACTTTCAAATAATAAGATATTTTTGCATCCTTATTAGTATATTATAGTGGATAACATTATTTGAATAATAATCCTTGAAAATAAGAAGAATATTAAGCATAAACCTTTATGGTTAATTTATTTTGATCTAATTAAATGGGTTATAATTATATCATTTTAATGTTCTACTTGGTCCATTTATAAAATAATAGGTTCCCCCATAACTAAGGGTGCATGATTTATCACTAATTTGGTTTATAATAGGAAAATGATTAGGCTTCTTGTTCATACCTCCCTTGGGTTTGATTAATTTATGATCAAGTTTAGAAACATATTATGAGTTACACACCAGACCTATTTTATATTTCCTTGTAAAGGATGGGAAGCATTTGTCCTCAGACTCTATCATATAAGATCTAATACATGTCTTACATCTTCATTCCATTCATAGAATGTGATATTAGTAACCCTATCAAGCTAATAAAAAAATAGAGATATTGTTTTTATTCTATTGTGATTTTAATTTGGTAGTAGAAATTTATCCCTACCATTATATAATGTGAAGGATTAAGAATTTATCACTTATGCTATGGACTATGAGTTAAAGAGCCCTTACTATATTCATATGAAGAGATTAATAAGTTAACACACCCAATGACCTTGACTTGTAAGTCGAATGTGTGTGTGTGTGTGTGTGTGTGTGTGTGTGTGTGTGTGTGTGTGTGTGTGTGTGTGTGTGTGTGTGTGTGTGTGTGTGTGTGTGTGTGTGTGTGTGTGTGTGTGTGTGTTGTGTGTGTGTGTGTGTGTGTGTGTGTAGGTAGGTATATGTGTAATTAAATTAAAATAATATTGTCTATGTATGTATATATGTATATGTATATTTGTATGTATGAATGTATGTAAAAATGAATGATAAATTTTTTATTTTTCATACATTGATTTCCCTTTAGGTTAGTTTTTTCCTGATGTTCCTATTTCCTCATTGTTGATTGTGATAACTTTAGCGTTAGCTTGTATTAATAATGTGAATATATATTAGTATCATGTTGGTTAGATGGAATAAAAATATTAAATATAATTAAATTCCAATAATATTTTGATTCACATGATATGTTATTGACACATCGTATCATTGCTATAATATGTTTTTAAAAAATTGGCAAACAAATGTAAATTTATCCAATGCTACATTATTATTTTGTGATGTATTTATGTAAAATGAAAAATATTTTATATTTATTTATTTATTTTATTATTTTAATTTATCATTATAATTTTAGAATTTTTCTATGTTCCTTTAACTAGATAAATATTATGTATCAAGTTAAATTTACCATGAAATTATTTATTGCTAGAGTAGGGACATTCACTGCTCTATGTCCAAAAACAATTATTTGGTGAGATGATTGCTTTATTCAAAATTTTATTTTATATTTGGTTTATTATTTTAAATATATATATATATATATATATATATATATATATATATATATATATACACACACACACACACACACACACACATTTTTTTAATTTATAATCTTGACACATAAAATATTATTTGTTTTAAATCAGGTTTAATGTTTAAATTCCAAATTTTTAATATTATGATAAAAAATAGAGAAATTTAAAAGTATCAATTAAAATTTTCATAACTATTTTTTAGTTTTTAGGAATTCATGTATGATAATTTTGAGAGAACACATAACACATGTTTATTTTATGAATATAATAATTTTGGTATGTCTATGAATGTATTTATGTTGTGCACTAACACACACACACACCCCATTTAAAATAAAATTAAAATTAGGACCATTTATTATTCAAAATCTTTATGTGGACCTCTTTTGACCTTTCGAATCCATGATATGTATTTATTCATGAAAGTGTAAGGCTATCATTCAAGTCTAAAATTATAGGAATTGAAACTATGAAAATCAAAGCTTCATCATATATTTTAATTTATTTTATACCTTAGGTTTTCATATTTCCCTTCCAAAAACTTGGTGCTTTGATTTATGTAATAATGGGATTAATGTTTTTATCCTAAAGTTCTTATATTTTTTGAATGACTGTAGGTTTATTAGCAAGGACTTATTACTCATTCATGGTTGGGCCTTATTTTATTATGAATAAGATCAGGATAGGAAACATCACCACATTATCTACAATTTATATCCCTTTTCCAAACATTCTAAGTATTTATTGATAGTTAGCTCAAATAGTTCCATAGATGGAATTAAAGCATTACACAAATCCTTTAGCTTTCACAAAAACTTTATAAGTGCTGAAAATATTAGATCTCTAAGAAGTGTCCATGCAACAATTTTTCATTGCATGGATCCCCAAAGGATTTGAGATTAAATTTAATGGTCTAGTGGTTTTCAAATTATGATCTCAAATGTTTGACACTTGGCACATTTTTGATTACTAGAAACTAAATAAAAATTACATTGTTCTAATGGCCTCATGTCATTGTATTCTAATGCCTCTAAGTTTTTTATCTCTAAGAAAATTATAAGTGACATAATTCTATTGGATAATAATTTTAAAGAATATATAATCATTTAATGGTTTAATGGTATCATCACTCTAGCTCTCCATGCCTCCAATGCCTTGATATCATGTCACATGTTGACATCTCAATACATAAAACATTTACATAGGTGTACACAATTCAAAAGGCCCATTCTTCCATGTTCTCATGCTTTTGATCCCCAATAAAAACTTGAGGTTATTCCACATGGCACAATTATGTTAACTCATGGCCCAAGTATATATAAAACTTATATATAAATATAAATGTCTGAGTGAATGATGATAATACAAGTGACATAATATTAAAGACACATACTTGAAATATATGTAAATGAGTTTGATAACAAGGTAAAGAAATGAGTAAGCGAGAATTCGATAGTTGTCTAGAATGTGATGATTCGACACATAATGTTGGCAAATGATTTATATCTATAAAATAAGTGAACCCATATAATATTATTGATGAATTAAAATTAGAATGGGAGTGAAATAAAAAGGAGCTTAGTTATAATGATGACATAAGAATAGATTCATGACTCATAATTCTAGGTAATATATACAAAATCTAGTCGTAGGTTAGTCATTTCACCATTAATATATTAATTTAACTTTTTGATTATGATCCCTAAAGTATTTAAATATCCCTTATTTTTTTATTTAAATTACAATCACAAACCAAATGAGTGTCAAAATAAATTTCATCATTGAAATTGAATGAATGCCCTCCTCCTCAAATCAAGCATGCAGTCAAGCCCCCTTAATTTTTTCTTATGCTAGAGGTGAGGGATTCATGGATAAACTATTCAATAAAAATGTTGTTGAATTATATTTCATTGATTATTCATACCTCTATAATATCATAGAGTCTGTGACATCCTAGTTTTTTGAAAATAAATTATCTATAGGCAAGAAGTAATTTATCAATGATCTATTTCCCATTAATAAATAAGGTATCCATATAGTGGCATAAAAACTAGAGGTAATGTCTTGGATAAATTTAATTAGAGGTTTATTTTTAAATGAAACATTTCACGGGGATCGATTTCATGTTAGGGAAATTAAAAATATAGTTGTATTTATTTATACTAGGTATTTTGAAATGTATCTTGGTCTTCCATGGCCTAAGACCACTCATAACCAAGTCTTAGATAATTTTTGGTTTGAGCATAACATAGTTGATGGAAAATTAAAAATTTGGCTAGTTAATGTCCAAAGGATTAATTTTAAGGGATGTATTTCTTCCAATGGCATTGTCAAATTCAGACTAAGATTTAGGATAACTATGACACTTCTAATTATAATATTTGGTTTTAAAAGCATAACTTACATATAAGTGGACTGGGCCCATTTCTTGGACATTATTTTAACATTAGATAAGTTATATGCCTTTGGGGAAGTTATAAGTGCAAGGTTAAAGGTGAAGATGTTTTATTCTAATTAAATTTTAGATGATTTAAAGTTTTACATGATGTCATACCTATTGGATGCCATCTTGGACATAACCTACAAGACACATGGGGATTTATGGTAACCCTCAGAAGAATATGTTGGGAAAAATTTTGTGAATATTACTTTTTAATGTTTATATATAGATTCAAGAATTAAATTTAGTGAATAGGTCTAGAAATCTATCCTCAAGTATATCAAATAATCTATGACACATAGATGCCTAGGATATCTAAAAACATGACAAGATATATTAGAAAAATGGAGAATTATTGGTATTACACATAATTTTAAGTCATTATATTTGAATTTATAGTGGAATATTCTAGGTTCTTACTATGCCACATACCAAAAAAATTATAGAATAGGAAGTGGTTTTCCTAATTTATAATAGCATTGATAAGCAGCTACGTAAAAAAAATTTAGGCCTATTATTATAAAAATCCTTTGAGTTTTGGAAAACTAAAATTGTTGTTTAGGCCACATTTTATCAATGTTTTGAAAGATAGGTCCTAATATATTTGGAAGGTGGAAAATTTAGGGAATGAGACCCTAGGAAGGAAATTAGGACTTTAGGGAATTTAAAGAAAAAAAGAAGGTGGAGATTTCATATAGTCAACAAGAATATTATCATGATGTTATTTTTATGAATGCATCAAATGATACTTAGGTATGGTCAATAATGAATGATAAATAAATGTCTATGATTTATGATCACACTCTTAAATATAATCATAAGAATACTAAAGAGTAGGTTAAAGAGATGGAAGCGAAAGAATAGATAATATGGATCCATGAGGGGCCTCTAACTTAGAAACATGATTTAGAATGGAAATACCAACCTCCTTTTACTACAAGAAGACAAACATGTTTACAAGAGGGAGAGTCTTGTATGTAGAGGAAGTCAAATATTCAAATAAGGAGAGAAAATATAAGAGTCCTCCCACATCCTCAACTACACTCTTCATCTCAAGATACTATTACTACTATAATTTTGGGACTAACTACTACAAAAATGAAAAATACAACCCCTTTATATTAGTGTAAGATAAAATTATTGGTGAGACCTCTAATACCACTTACAACCACTACTTAGGTTAGTATCCCTCAATTTATACAAGATTATTTCATCTATATTCCAAATACTCCTTCTTTACAGGCATCTCTAGTATGTCCACCTCGATCCATTACCATTAGTGAGGATAAATCATCTTGAGCATTCCCTACCATGTCATCCCCTAATTCATTCACCCTACATTCCACCATTATTTCCCTTCAATTAACCATTCCTTCAACACCAACTATAGTGATAATTTACATAACTTTGGCTCCTTCATTCATTTCATAATCTCCCTCTCCTAGTATCCCTATGGTCACTTCCTAGAGGAAATCTAAGGGTCCTTATGACTCATCCAAGGGAAATAAAAAAGAGTAAAGGCCATATTTTGGTCTCCCCACCATAAATAAATCCATTAATGAGGAGGGATGAGAAGATTAAAAATATCCTACATTGGTAATATCCTTAGTTAAGTATCCAATTGACGAAGAAAAATAAGCTCTATAAATAATGAATGGGTCAGGACTTGTAATAAGTGAAGAAGAAAGCCTAGATGATAAGGAAGTAGTGTAAAAAATGCTTAAGGTATAAGAATGGAAATCATACAATAAGATAAAACATAACCTATCCCTTTGTATCATCAAATCCTCATGGAGGAGAAAATTAATACTTAAGTGAGGTAGTCTCTTCTCATTTTTTATCTATTTTTAGTATAGACATTCTAATTATTTGATTATTATTTAATCTAATTCTATTAATTTATTCATTGTTTCAACCTCAAATGAAATTAAGGCTCTTAATAAATGAGTCTATTTTCAAGGAAGGGTTATTATTTCCATGTAACCTTAGGAGGATAGTAGTCATCAAGACACATTCATCTCAACTAGAGCTACCTATGTCATAGTCTTGACCCATAAAAGTAGCCAACATTATTATTGAGAAAACCCCACTCTTGAGCTAGTATGTGGCTAAAGTAACTCCATTCAAGGAACCTTCACCATGTGAGATAATAATATATCCACCTCTAAAATTTCCCATATAAACAAGTACATTATTCATATCTCAATAAATAACACCTCCTCCAATGACTCCTCTACATTCCACATCTAGAGACCCAATCCAAAAAGACAGAACTAAGGGAACTTATTATTCCTAAATGTGAAAAATAAATCCAAAATAAAAGGGATTATAGACAAAACATATTTTTTTATAGAGTTACCAATAGTCCCTACCTAATTCAACAAAAATAGTGGAAACATACAAAGTGTGAAGAAGTAGAATAATATGAATATGGATACAAGGGAAGAAATTAAAAAAAAAGAAAGATAAACTATGTTTCTCCATGGCAAATAAAGCCAAAAAAGATATAAAGGATCTGAATGAATATACTTAAGATTTATTTTCATTTGTGGATTCAACTCATGAAACCATGAAATAAATGTATAAAAGTAAATGTGAATCACATAAATTATTATAGTAAATACAAATTATACATGAGCCTCAAGAGATAATTGATGATCTGTAGAGTGTAACTACTAAGTTGTACACCATGTTCTACAATATATGTGTTTCTCAAATAGGTATCCAATCTAATATAAAAAATGTGATCAAATCTCTACCCTAGATGAATTATTTATAGAAAAAATTGAATTTTTTGGTCCAATTTTGTAGAACAAGTGCCTTTAACCAATTCAATTTAATGAACAATATTGATACATCATGGTTCCTTAATTGTGTAATTTCAAAAAGGGATGCTTACCTCAAATGGAATAATTAAATGATGTATTTATTGGGACATTTTACAAATCATGAAAGTGAGGCCTTAGAGATTCTAAAATAAATGAGGGTCACCAATGTGATTACTCTTACATGTGACGAATTCAACATGTCAAAATTTGATAACCTCCTCCAACAAGCTAAAAAAAAATTCATTTAATAATTTTAAGGAATGATAAATATAAAAAATAATGAAATATTAAAATAAATTTTACTAATAATAGGGTGAAAGAGAGTTTAAGCCCATAGGAGTATAATTCAAGAGATTTGAATATGAACAAACTAGGTTGATGGCTGAAGACATCAAACTCTTCAAACCTTCTGTACTCAATTTTGATATCATAAATAAGGAGTTAGATGTAAAATATGAGTTATTTATAGAAATTAGGGTGAAAAAGACAACTTTAGGGTTAGTACCAACCATCCATCCCATTGTAAGTGTTGCCTCATCATCTGAGAATTCTTAATATTTAGTATTTGTAGTCATGCAAACTTCAACTGGCCTAGTTTTGATCTGACAATGAACTATATTGGCTACATCAATTCCTCCTACTATCACTCCACCATCTTATTTGTTTAGTGGCACTAGATCAACACCCATCTAAATATAATATGTACTTTAATATTTTTTTAAAGTTGTAACTATGGTTATAAATATACATTTCATGTTTATATTCTTTTTTGAGTTGTTAAAGTCTATTAGGGGATGACTACTTGGTATGCATCCTTTGTATGATATTTGGACATAATTCATAATTTTGGAATTATATTACTAGACTTTGCTTGAGATATGAATATTTCCCTATCTGAAGCCTATCTATAATTGTAGCCTCCTAGTCTCAAAGGGAGGATAATTTTAGCTATCAAATATTAATAAAAAAAACTCTAAATAAGTTCTGTAATTTTGTTGTTGATGAGAAAATATTGTTTCTTGTCGAACTCATTGATTATGTAATAATTTATGTCATTATAGTTTATTAGTATTTGGTTGTGTATGACTTAACTCTTTTATTTACAATAATTCATATTAATCTATAGCTATTCTAAATACCTTTTACATATAAACTATAATACCCCTTATAAAAGTGTTTTTATAGACTAACAAACATGATAACCTTTGATTTAATGTGTTTATGTATGTTTTATTTAGGTTCCCTTTGAATCCTAACTATTTGTGATTTTAGGTGTCATACAATAAACTGTACTGAGCATTGATATGTGATCTCTTGTCCAACCACTAGTTCAATTTTTATTGTTAAAAGTTTTCATTTAGCGTGGTTTACAAGCATCCCTTTGTATCCTACCTTTAACTCGTTTTTGAGTTTATTTTGTATTCCTACCCACCGTAAGTTAGAACAATCATTTTTTAAACCATCTCAAGTAGATTTAAATTCATCCATAGGTGACCCATGTATGGTAAGCAATATCCCCCAATCACTTCTATTCCACCAATAGGTTGTTTATAAAACCTAATACCCCATAACCCATACCTTGGAGTGAATAAATTTTCACTAATGTTAAAATGTTAGAGGATACATTGTAAATGTTTATGTGGTGTGAATAAAACCAAAATTAATATCCAGTCAAATTTAAAATGGTGCTAGAAGGAGGGCCTAAAATTGTGCCTCTATTTTATATTAAAATAGTCACGAAGTTTCACTGGAAGTACCCAAAATGAAAAAAAGGTCAAACTCATATAGTAACTTATTTTTCACATGTTTCAAAATCCATATAAAACTTAGGTCTCATAAAATAGTTAGGAGAGAATAATAGGCTCATCCACTTTCTCTAGGTAGGGAGTCCTATGCTCCATTACTCCAATGGCCCATCCAAAATCTCTAATACAATCTCAAGCTCATGATCCAACTTGGACGACTGATTATAATATTAACATTTCAACGGTATCCATGACTTACCTAGAAACTTGGATAAATATATGCATTACTTTTCTCCCTAAGGAGGGATGACTACAAAGGAACATATTAAGGATTTCAAATTTGATTTAAGAATATTAAACATAAACCATGAAGATATGTCATGCATACTATTTCACTTCAAATTGAATGATGGAACCTATGACTAGTTTTGTAATATCTTAGAGGGTTTAATCACCTCTTGAGAAGAATATCAACATACTTTTTTGGCACAATTTTTTGAGGCCACAAGTTTAATTGTTGTTTACCAACACTTTTTTAGTATTAGGAGAGATACAAATGACCCAATCTAATCCTTCAATGCTAGATTTAATAAGATGTATAGTATACTTGAGACTACTTACAAAACCCATGAGGATTTCCCCTAGAGATGTACAAGTTTTCTCTAGACCCTATGATTGTTGTATTTCTATGAAACGCTATTGGTATTTATACTTTAACTTTGGATTATGATAAAGATATAAATTTATAAAAATAATTGATCACTCAAATGAAATATTTGGTATCATTCACTCTCAGTCCTATTTTTCTAGATTTTAGTCCAATAAAATATAAAAATTAAAATAATATTCCCCAAAACCATAACCTTATTTATAATTAGTTAACACTAACCTAAAATATACCCAATCAACATATCAGCTTCCTAAAAGTATTGAGGGCCGACTAGTAAATCTTAAATCAATAATTGATACCGATTAATTCTACTACAACATAAACAACTAATTTTTGATTCCACAAAAAGACATTGTGAATGAATCCAAAGGATGGTTAAGAAATTAAGCAATGTTTATAAACATGTATAAATACATTGGTAATAATTGATTCAAGAACACCAATGATGGATTCAAAATCTAGAGATGTAACAAGTCATTTAGTAGGTCTTGAAGTAATTAAGAACATAAGGTCCCATCCAATAGGATGTCAAACATAAATATCATTAAATAAACCCTTAGTAATTAGTGTAGGGTTTATAACACTATGAAACATGGTGAGATAGACTACATCAATTTATGCAAAACTTTTTACATATTTCAAAAGGAGATGGATAAGTAAGAAGGCTCTAATGATCAAATATAACATTCTTATTCTACTCATCCTAGACACTCCAACACAATAATGGGTTTTAATAACTATGACCCCCTATTTATAGTAGAAGATGATATTGAACCATATGAAAATATGAATGGCATCCATACTTTCCAATAGTTTGAAAACAACAACTACAATATGAATAACAAGCAACCAATTACTAATAAACACCTATGAATAATAGCTACTCTCCTCTTTCATGTTCTTGGGCCAATAATAACCCACATCATCTAAGATAGATGAGATGTTGCATAATTTAGAATAATAGAGTAGGGTTGGGTACAACATTATCAAAGACATCCACAATACTAAGGCTAATGTCATGCTACATGAACTGGCTTAGATCACTAAAAAAAGAGAATTGTTTCTCTAAAATATAATTAGGAAATCCTCTACATTAGAAAAATCCAAATATACACATGTAAATGTGATGGTATTTAAAGATAAACCTATAGTACCACCGTTTCTTCTAGTTATTTTAATGTTGTCAAATAATTTTCATAACTCTTTGTTTGACTCAGGCACCTTGAACAATATGATGCCAACAACTATATTATTGAAGTGAGGATTGACCATAGATAAGTTAGAGAGAATGGTCAATCCTATAGCTTATAGCTTTGACTAAAATTCAAAGTTAGGATTTACCATAGTTAAGTCATTGTTCCCTTATGAAGTTAGGTCATTGTTCCCTTATAAGCTATAGGATTGACCATAGAGAGGATTGACCATAGTTAATTAATTTTTCCCTTATGTCATAAAATTAATGAATGTACACATTTAGTTGGCATTTGATCCACATGTTCAACAAACCATCAACTTATTAGTTATTGACATTCCAAAACCCTATAGGTTGTTACCAAGACATTATTAGGATAATAAATTAAATGGATACATGGTCATAAACTTCTAACACATGTGGTTTCCTTGTTAAGGAACAACCAATTAGATCCAAGTGGATCATGACTAAAGATGAGACACTTAATCATTGAGTAAAATACCAAGAATTAAAAGTTAGAATTTATATCTTCATATGCATATATATACATGTTTCTCACTACATAAGAACATGAATTACATGAAAAACAATTTAAATTTCCTTCTTAGTTGTGGACTCTTAACTTTGAGGGAGATAAGTTTAAATAAGGTTCTAGTGTTGGTGTAACTTTAATATATCTAGATGGAAATAAGTACCTTGTGGATTACAAGTTGTATTTCCCTTGTACCAACAACATATTTAAATATTAATTTATGATACTTAGCTTATAACTTTCACTAAAATTCAAAGTTAAGCATTTACAAATATTTAGTGATACTGAACTAGTAGTCAATCAAATTAGGAATATTTATAAATGTAAGCTCACTTACTTAAATAAGTGAAATCCTAAATATTGTCACTTGATTGAGTTTTTTAAAGGATTCAACATTAAATCCTAAGATAAAAATCTTTGGGGTCACTAAAGGGAATATATTAGGTAATATCATCATCAAAGATAGGATAT
Organism: Torreya grandis; assembly: GCA_037957365.1. Taxonomy (NCBI): domain Eukaryota; kingdom Viridiplantae; phylum Streptophyta; class Pinopsida; order Cupressales; family Taxaceae; genus Torreya; species Torreya grandis. Next base: position 702,702 of record JARHVA010006035.1, read on the forward strand.
CCATTTGTATAGATCATGTGTAGGCCATATTTAAGTTGAGACCTCTAATAGAAAGAAGGAATTGAAGTCCTTCTTTGGTAAGATAAAATTTGTGTGAAAATTAATATATGGATTTTCAGATATTATCAATCCATTAAATGCTATGCCAAATAAATGTTATAAGATAAAATGGATGGTAAAATCTAAGAGAGGTTTCAAAGACATCAAAACTATCATTACTCAAGATCTTAATTTGTTTATTCCATATTTTAGTAAGAATTTATATCTCTATTCATTTAATTCATAACATATTGTGGTTATTTATTCCTACAAAATGTATTAAAGATGATGATTTGAAGTACTCTAAAATATACAAGTAGATTTATGCCATGATTAAAGTTGTCAACACATTTAAGCATTATATTATACAAAATAAAATATATGTCTTTTTTATCTTATTGTGAAGATCACGCTTGGATAAAATGAAATATGTGAAGGAATAGGCAAATGGATATCCAGAATCCATTACATTGACATTGTAATCAGGATATCTAAGATTGTAAGAAGGTATGAGATAATCCAGTTGATAATCGATACTAATCCATGAGTCAATATTTAACACATTTATATGGCTCAATTAAATGGTGGTGAGTGGTACACTTAAATCATCTATTATATAATCATGAGACCTTGTCCTCTAGAACTAAATAGAGAGAAAAGATAATAACTCAATGTTACATTGGCTCATTACATGATCATGGAAGGAGTATTTTATATAAATAACTATGAGGCGATTTATCTGAGATCGGTTTCAAAATAATATGTTATGGATATCCTAAACAACTTATATTATAATACAAGTAGTGGGCATCCTCAAGGAACACAACAACTCATAAGATTCTGAGGATGGGATACTACTAGTCTAAAATCTTTTATGATGCCCATAATCACATTAGCACTTACCATAACTATGAGGTATTTGGAGAGAGAGAAATAAATGTTACTATAATGTAGTATCCAATTATTGAGGGATGTTCCTTTTCCCAATGGGGTCCTGATTTTATTGGGGTGATAAACCAAAACTCTTTAGTAGGATATAAATTTGTCCCAATAGCTATAGCATACTACACTAGCTAGACAAAAGCTATTGTATCAAAGAACTCTAGAGTAAATGATGTCATAAATTTTAAGGAATAAAATATATTGAACATGTATTTCACTCCTATTTCTTTAGTTTTTTATAACTATCTAACTTTTTAATCTTTTAAATTTAAAGGGCCTATGATAATTAAATAAAAATCAAGATTTATTTTAAATACTATTTAAAATGAAATACAATAATTGAGTCTACCAATAATAATTTTATATATGCCATCAATAATTTGACATAATATAAACTAAAATAATGACATATCTTATTGAAATATGCACTATGGATAGATATAACTAGTCATAAGCCAACCCTCAAGGCTTCACTTTTAATCTTGGTGTATGGACACTAAAAAATCCTCAATATTACTCTCAAGATACCAATGTACTACCTCATGCAAGAGTATATGGGATAAGATTAAAGAATATAATCTCAGCTATTAGACATTATCTAAATGGAGGATGTAAGAACTCAAGCACTACACAACTCAATAAACATCAGTATATTTTTAAAATATGGATTGAAAAAATATCTAAGATCAAAGACTTTAAGATCTCATACTTTATGTTTCTTTGGGATAAAGAACCTAATAAAAAGGCATAACATGATAAGTTCACTCATGTATGTATTATATCATATCACATATCAAAGATTATACGTAAGAATGACTTCTAGTTGAAATACCTTCAAGTTAATGACCTCACCTTTGCAGTCAGTGGATAGTTCTTCAAACACTATTTCATGGCTACTCCAAAAAGAGATGCCTCAAGATGACTGTAATTCAAAGATATGTGTGTGTGTGTGTGTGTGTGTGTGTGTGTGTGTGTGTGTGTGGGGCATTGGATTCAATTTCTTATTTTCTAGATTACATTTTCCTCTTTCTAGAATAATTTCTTATTTATAGGTGTAGTCCATAATATTTCCATTTCACTTTCAATAGATTAGTAGTTATAGTTTCTAGATTAGTTTTCTAAAATTAAAGAATAAACTAACTGATTTTATATTTAGATTTTAAAAAATAACTCCCAAAAATAAAGGGATGATTTATAAGGATACACCATTGGTCCTTATATGAATTTTCTTTGATAGAACTAGAACATATGGAGTTAAGATATGTGTTATGACTTAATTAGGTCCTACATTGACATAATGAGTTTACTAGACCTATGGAATCTAATTTGATAGAATCATGAACATTTTACAAAGAATTTCCAATTAAAAAAATAAACTTCACTATAACATGTTAAAACTTGGATGATTGATAATAAACACATAACTAGATATATAATGATAGGGACATATTGATCAAAACTAGTTATCTTATGCATACACCTAGATACACCCAAAAAATAATTATTCCCATCCTTTCTTCTATCTGTGTTAGATTAAAAAAAAACATAATCATATTAATTTATATAAGATGGGTGATTCAAAGAATCTCTATCAGGGCTGTGGACATATAACTAGCAATAAAGTGAGGCTTTGAGTGGAGTCAGAGTTATATTTATTGGCATTATGGATGCCTAGCTATAAGTAGAGAAGTGCTTAGGATTCCCTTACTATTTGGTTATAAAATATAAATTTAACATAAAAATTGGAGTATTTATCCAAGAGTGCGTAAAATACTCTCATTGAAATGAAAATTTAATGCATAAAATCACACGATCAAATCTAAATAAAGGAAAGGGTTATTATATTTTATGAGTAAGGAGTTTGTTTCAAGGTTTGATTTGGTTATGAAATATTTTTGAAATTATGGGTCCTCAAAATACTCATGAGTATTTACCCTTATGAGTCACCATTTAATGTGCCCTAACATATGTAGTCCATTTTAATCAAAATTAGATAGCGACCCATTATTTCTAAAAAATATTTATTTGAGAATCTTTAAAACATAGTAATCCATGATTTAATTTTTTTTTTAAAGCTCTAAGGTTATCCTTGATATCTAAATTTACATGAATTTAAACCATGAAAATTTAATCTTGAACAAATATTTTAATTTATTTTAAATCATCTGTTTTCATATTTCCAATTCAAAAAGTTGGATCTTTAATTTATGTATTAATTAGACTAATATTTTCATCCTAGATTTCCTATATTTTTTGAATGACCAAATGAATATTGACAAGGACTTATTACTCAGTCATCATTGGGTGTTTTTTTATTATGAAAAAGATCAAGACAAGTGGCATCACCAAATTATCTAGAACCTATAGCCCTTACCCAAAGTTTCTAAGTTGTTAAATATACCAAGCTTAGATAGTTTGATAGATGATATTCATATGTTACATGAAGCCTTTGGTTTTAAAAAATGATTTCTAAATGTTTAAAGTCCTTGAGCTCTAAGAAGAGGCCACATGACATTTTTTCATTACACATAACCCCAAAAGCTTGAAGATTAAATTTAATGGTCTAATGATTCTACAATTATAATATCTAAGTGATAGATAATAGGCACATTTTCAATTACCCAGAACTATAGAAACATTACACATTTCTAATGGCTGAGAGGTCATGTATTCTACTAAATCTTACTTTTTGTGTTCTGAGAAAATGATAAGTGGTATAGTTATATTGGCCTAGACTTTCAAGAAGGATATACTAAGATAATGGTGGAATGTTCTCATGGCTCCAACTTTAGGGACCTTAAATCATGCCACATTTTATAATCTCATTAAATGAAAAATTTATAGATGCATACACAATTTAAAGGGCCCAAGATCCCATGCTCCTATGCTTCCAAGCCATCCATAGACCTAAAATTGTTCCATGTGTAATAATTAAATTAACTCATTCCCCTTGGGATTATTAACCTTTTATGTAGATATAAAGGCCTAAGAAAATGATGTTTAGACAAGTCTCACAATATAAAAGATGCATACACAAAATATACATAAATGAGTTAGATAGCAAGGAAAATAAATAAGTGATAATTTAATAGTTGTCTATAATGTGATGACTGGAATCATAAATTTAATGAATGATTTATATACGGACAACAAAAAAAATTCCAAATTTTATTAATGCATTAAAATTTAAACATGATACAAATCAAAATTCTATTATTTACATTGATGACACATGAACACATTTAAGACTCAGATTGATTTGAAGTATATTCAATATTTGGTTGAACTTTATTTATTTTTTCATCAATCTATCAATCAAACATTTTAATTTTATGCCCTTCAGAATTCAAAGAGCCCAATTTTTTTAGGTAAATTGCAAGCACAAACTAGATGATTTATAAAATAAATTAAATAGCTTAGATTGAAAAAACTTCCACCAATTTGAAGTAAGTAATTCTCAAGTCCCATTAGTTTATGTTTGTGTTTTAAGTGAGGAGCTGATGGACACAATGTTTGATAAAGGCACCCTTTAATTCAAGTTCCTTAATTATTCATCCCTATAAAACGTCATAGATTTTATAGTTCCCTACTCTATGTAAGACACATTATCTATACATGAGAATAAATATAATTAAAACATGTTTCCCACTAAGACATAAAGTCTCCATCTATCGATAGCTAAACTAGAGGTAATGCCTTATAAGGACTTGTTTAGAGGTTTATTTTCTAATAGAATTTCATAGGGATTTATTACATATTAGAAAAATAAAAAATGTAACCATAGTTTTTTATGGTATGGATTTTGGAATATATCACAAATTTACATGCCTTGAAAACATTTATAACCAATTTTATCCCAATGTTTGCCTCCCAAATATTACAATTGATGGAAAATTAAAATAGTGTATAGTTAAGTGATAGATGTTAAATCCCAAGGGAGACATTTCCTCTAATGCCATTGTCAAATTTAGCCTTATAATTATGATAGCTATGGCACTCCTAAATAACCTATTTGCTTTTGAGAGTATAATTTGTGTACAAGTGGAATAGGTCCCTTTGCTTGACATTATTTTAACTTCAAACAAGTTACTTTTAATGGGGGAATTTATAAGTGAAATGTTTAAGGCAAAAATGTTTTATCCTAATCAATGACCAACTGATGGTAATTTTTACATGATGTCATACCTAATATATGTCATCTTGGGCATATTCGAAAATATACATGGTGAGCTATGACAACCCTCAATAGATTAATAAGAAAAGAGAATTTGTGAATATTACTCTTTCATATTTACATACATATTGGAGAATTAAATTCAAAGAATATGTGCATAAAACTATCCTTTGTATACACATAATTTTTTTAACTTTTATTAAATACTGACACTTTACATCTTAGAAGAACCCATCAAGACTCAATATCTATATGTGCATGCCCTAAGGGGTGTATCAAGAAAGGGGTGGGTAGACCTTTAGTTCTTTATGATTTTTTTCACTTATTTACACATTATTACCAATCCAACCAGATCTTAAAACCATTCCCTAAGCTATTACTCCTTCCTTGCACACTCCTCCAGTCATTTTCCTCTTTCCATCCCTCTTTTACTCACCTCTATCCCTTTTCACCATTTGACTTTACTAGGTCACCTGGGTCAACCCTATTAATTTTTTAGCCTCTAATTACTATATAATGTTGACAGGGTCTACCATGTACTATTTAGAATATTTTTCACTTGATATTTTAGTTATCACTTTGTCTAGCCTAACTTCAGACATAGTGATTCATCTCCCAAAAACATATAGGGTTGACGTGGTCAACCCCATATAGATTACATATTCAAAAGGATTTAGTTTTAGATATACCTATAAATACAAGAAAATTTTACCATTATTTCAATATATAATAAAGATTTATTATTTTCTCATGCTTCTTTACAATTTACTCTTTCACCATTCTATGTGAGGAGTCTACTTGTAGAATCAAGTCTTGTGGATAATTTAGGATGCTTTGGCCTTTCTTAATTATCCTTAAAAACCATGAAAACCTCTCAATAATCCCCTTTGGTCAAGGGAGATATTGATTCTCGATGGGTTCACATTCAAGTAAGTATATTCTAGCTTTGTTCTCCTATCTTTAGTAGATAGAAGTAATATAAGTATTATCTCGAATAATATTACTCTTAATATTCCATCTATTAGGGTATTAATCATACTTAGTTTAATCGATACTCTCTTATAGATGTTTTGATTTCTTTACTAACCCTTTTATTGTGCCACAAGCTTTGGTGTGCACTAGATTAAATTTACTTTCTTGTTTATTATAATAGAGTGAAAATTAAACCTAGGACTCTTTTGGGGTTGTTGTATGATTGTGTTAGACTGTAGGGTTTGGAACCCTTCTTATCATGGTGTGTTGTGACAATTGATCCCAATTGAAAGTGTAGGTATCCTCTATCTTCTCTGAGCTAGGATTGATTTATAGACATGATGTATTTTTGATTGCATACATCCTCTAGTATATTAGGAAATCTAAAGAATTATTAATATTAAAACATGACAAGAAGTAATGTCAAAATGGGGGATTATTAATATTAACTTGATTGTAAAATCACTAGAATTTAAGGCATAAGGGAAGCTCCTCTATTCCTAACATTCCATGTGTCAAAAAAAATTTTATAAGAAGAGGTGGATTTTAAAATTAAAAATAACATTTATAAGGAGTTAGATAAAAAAAAATATTGCCTATTATTATAAAACTCCTTTGAGTATTAGTCAACTTAAATTTATAGTTAGGCCATATTTTATCCTATTTATAAAATTGAAGTACTACTATAAATTTAAGGTGGCCCACTTTATATAATGTGACCCTAGGAAGAACATCAAGACATAACTTCTAGGAGTTCAAATAAAATAATAAGGTGAACAATTCATATGGTCACTAGGAATATGACTATGATACTTATTTTCTCAATGCATCATGTGATACTGAGGTATGACCAATAATGAAGGATAAATAAATGTCTTTGATTTATGCTAAATATCTTTAGTAAAATCCTAAGATTATTGAATAAATGATAAACATTTGTAAGATTAAGAATAGAGAGTATGGATCCACCAATGGCCTCCAACACAACCATAGGATTTATAATGGAAAGACCGACCTCCTTGTCTGATATGGAAACATACGAATTTACAAGAGGGAATGTGTAGTAGCTAGAGGGAATGAAATCATCCAATAAAGAGAGAAATTATAAGAGACATTACACATCTTCAGCTATAGTATTAATCTCCAAATTCTATTTCTATAGTTTTCAGAATAGCTACTACGAAGTGGAAAATTGCATCTACTTCAAATTAGCAAAAGAGCACATTGTTGGTGACACCTCTATCACAACTTGAAAATATTACCCAGGTTAGTCTTGATGAATTTTTCCATGTTTTTTTCATGTCTATTCTAGTTACTCATTATTCTTCTCAATAACCTTGGGTAGTTACACCTCAATACATTACCATCATTTAGGAGACATCCTTTGAATCACTCCTTACCATGTGAGCCATTGCTCCATTTACCTTTCCTTCCACCATTATTTTCCATTTATTTACCATTCCTTCACCACCACCTAAAGTGATAATTTACACCATTATAACTACTATAATCAATTCACCATCTCCCTTTCCTTCCACTCACCCTATGTTTACTTACCATATTATGTCTCCTTCAAGGGAAATAAAATAGAAGAAAGGTCATTTCTTGGTCTCCCCACCATAGAGGTATCCCTTGATGAGGAGGTATCAAAAGAAGAAGAAGATCCTACACTAGTAATATCCTTAGTTAAGTATTCATATAAGGAAGAAAAATAATATTTGGAAATAGTGAAGGGGTTAGGACCTATAATAATTGAAGAGGCATACCTAGATGATGATAAAATTGAAATAGAAAAGGCTAAAGCTATGAACATGGAAAGTGTACAATAAGAGGAAAGTCCCACTAGATATTTGGATCAATAAATAATCATATATGACAAAGATATAAAAAAATAAATGAATTAGTCTCTTCTCTTATTTCATTTATTTCCAATATAGATATTCTAGCTATAGTTTTTCCTCAATATGTTCCAAATATTATTTTATCTGGTTTTATTGACTCTATCATTATTTCAACCTCAAAGAAAATAAATGATGCAAAGAAATGAGTCTATTTCTAGGGTAGGAATATTATTTATAGTTATAACCCTATGATTCCACTTGGTTCATAGGTATCTCATAATCTCTCCTGATATTAATGGCAACAGACACTTATACTCCTTACTTCTGCCAATGTAGCTCTAATTTGCTCTCATTTTCCTTCTTTGATGTCTTGACTAGGATTCCAAGTTTATGCTTATGTATTCACTCCCCCTTCTCTCCTTTAATCACTACTCTCTTCTAATTACCTATATTCCTTCTATACTTAGGAACCTCAACTCTATTTATAGTCACCATTTTTGACTCTCACATTTCCCATTCTTTTCAATAGATTACTTCTTCTCATTAACTTTATAGTTTTACAATTTCCACTATCAAAACCCAATACTTTGTCCCTTTATTAATGTCTATGTGATAATTGATAGACATATTTCATCTCATTTAACTCCTCATTGATCTCCCATCCATTCAACCTAACATCTTAATATAACTTTGCCACCACTCTTTACTTCTTGTCCTTGTTTAAACCTCCTAGTAGCCTTTTTTATACTATCTTCAATTTTATGGTTAAGTATGGATTGGTTTTGAGAAATTGAAATTGTTTAAATAAACCCTCTACTAAATACTATCCATTCATGAATTTTATTGACCTGGCTACTTTTAAAAGTCATTTTTAAGGATCTATCTAGGCCTAATTAGATATTTCCTTATACATCACACACATTGTCATTTATTTTCTTACTCAATAGTATCATACAAAACCAAAACCCTAAAAATATATTAGAATATCTTATTTCACAAAAAATCATAAATTTTTGTTATTTTGCACTAGTTGTAACTCCTATAACACAATATTTTGTCTTGAAACCCTAATACAGGGTTAACATAGTTTGCAGACACTTGAGAGGGATAAATTTGACATTTTGGACTTTTAAAAAAGATTCAAGATACTATAATTATTGAATAAGGTTAATAGTAATTCCACATAACTTCTTGAAGCATTAATTACCCTCTTTAACACCACTATTACCCAGTTTCACCATACTCTATGTTTGGATATGTAGGTATTTACTAACATCTATAAAACTCTATTGTCTTTGCCATGAATAAATATGAAAAAAATAAAATTCAAAACAAAATAAAATTAAAGGAATATGTAAAAAACTTAATAAATTCACAATAACATTTAGAATCATATAATTATTGTGTCTTTCTCCATTACTTTGTTATACATAGTCATTTTTATTACACATGCACAAGAAATAGGGTTTGTACCATTAAATACCCAAAGGTGAGGTAATATTTTATTGATTTTATTTATTATTAGACTTCATTCATCCTAGGATTCCATAAAAATTCTCTTCTCATTTCATAATTCAAACTTAGTCTCATTTAACATAAAATACATGTTATAAAGGGTATGCATAGTTAACCTTCTTGATCATAAAATACAAGAAACATATGCAAACAATGTGTGTATCTTTCCATTTCATAAATGGAGGTGCTCTTACATATTTAATTAAGGTTATAAAATCTACATCCTTGAATACCTATCAAAAAATCACTCAAAACATAAACATTTACAAGTATATAGCACCTAAAACTACTTCCAAAGGTTCTTGGACTCCTTTCAAAACATTGAAAAACTTCTAACTAACCTAACTCCTATCACACCTATCAAAATTACTAATCATCTAATTTATGTATGTAGTGAGGTAATGTTTACCACTAATAGAGCCTAAACAACAAGACTACATCTTTTAATTCCTTATAATCATGATAGAGTACAAATATCTTAACAAACAAGTTCAAAATTTCAAACTTGTAGAATTGGGAGGAAAAAATAATAGGACCTCAAATTCAAATCCTAAGAAATTATGTGACTCTTAACATAAAAAAATATATTGTAAATAATATCTATCACCTAAAGAAACACAAAATTGAAATAATTAAGATGCCCCTATATCATGTTACCTAAGGGAAGAAGAAACATTATTTGGAAGTTGAATTCATTTTCTTGGGAATGATTATTCTTGAAACATTTCTCAGCATCTCTTCTCCATATTAAAACCTGCTCTACATTGCATGGACTCTTATTTCTCAGGTCCTAGTTGATGAATGTAGACCTATTTGACTCTTGAATACTACTACAAATAGTCTCTCATACAAATACATGTACTCTTCCACTCCACACTTATACCTTATCTTTCCTCCTGCTATCTTCATCCAAGCTATACCCGTAACTAACAAAAAATCATTAGATAAAAAATGTCTCTCCTCATGACTTGGATGCATAATAAAACTCTTGCTTTATTTCATGTTGTAGTTACCAAGGATCTTCATATGCCCTGTATGGATCATTGTTCATCTTTTTATGAGTCACCACTCATCTTATCCTTATCCTTCTATTGTTTCTCCTTCATTTATAACCCATCCTTTAATCTTAGTATTTACAAATTCATCACTCTCAACCTTATAAATTTTCATCTATAACTTGTCTTCTTTTGTGTGATTGATTTTTACCTTTATAATTACTCTTGAATTATCTACCATTGTTTCATATAATAGGTCTATGTTCTCTTTTGTCACTTCCTTCACCATCTCTTTATACATCTAACGAGGATCAAAGTTATCTTCCCTCTTCATTGATTCATACACACTATAATATGTGTGAAAATCCTCACAACTTTACTTTTTTTAGTGTCCCATTGCTTTTTTTATCTTTTTTTACATCCTCTTAAGTAAGGATCACTTCATGCTTCATACCATCTTACCTTATAGATGACTAACTTGACTATTCCTCTTCTAACATCAAAACTCTATATTGATCCTCTCCTTCCTCTTGGTTCCTCTTGAACATCAATTGATCAAATTCTTATTTTTCTTATTTCTTGATCTTATGCATTATCTCCCATAGTTAATCTTCTTCATAATCTCTCACACCTAAATACACAAATGCTAAAACACCATTAGATTTAAAATATTGAGGCTTCCTTGACACCTTATCTATCTTCTTAGGTTTTATTTTTATCTTGGAATATTTTTATCTTAAAAGGACAAGATAGCTGTCATTATTTTAGGTTTTAAAATTATCTACCTTTTTTGTTGATTTAGATATCCTTCCCATTGATGCTACAACACTTCACTTACATCATTGACGGGGATAAACTACATCCATGGCACTTATCTTATTGAGGAATCTTGTAGAGATTTGTCAATAATTTAGGTTTTAATGTTATCTTCCTATATTTGTGTTGAATTGGTTATCTTGGCCATCAACATTGCAACACTTCACTAGTGTCATTTCTAGGGATAAACTACATCTACAACACTTGTGTTACTAGGGAATCTTGTAGAGAGTTGGAATTAATTTAGGATTTAAATTTCTCTACCTATTTTTTATGATTATTTGGATATGTTGGAAATAAACTCCACAATAATTCATTGCTGTTTTTAATAGTGGACAAAAATCAATACCTTGGCACTTGTGTTGATGGAAGATTTATTGAAAATGGATATTAGTTTTTTCATTTGGTAAAGTGATTTTCCCTTCTTGATGTAAATATAGATTTTAAATGTCTTTGATTTCATATCTCATCATTAAATTCATTAAATTATAATTTTAGTATGTATCACAACATATTTATAATCTATTAAATTTTATAAGTTTTCTTCTAGTTGTGGCTCCAACATTTTATCTAGTTTCAACAAAAGATCAGTACTCAATTTGAATATACCTTAAATTTAGCTTTGAGTGTTCTATTATTTATAAATATGGAAGGAATAAGATCATCCTTATAATTTGAATCATCAAAGTGGCTTGTCTCACCCTTAAGTGTTCATCAAAGAAGAAGTAGACAAGTTTGGAGAGAAATTGAAGGATAAAGTTCAGCATCAAAAGAGTGTTTCGACTATCAAGATTTTGGTACACCTAAACTTTTATTTATTGAACTTCCCTTCATTGAAAATTATCATATTTGTCATGATCATTCACAATAATAAAGTATAATTTATTACCCATCACATTCTCAACTAGTTGAATCTCTTCCTAGATTTGATTTACCAAGTCCACATCACTCACCGCCTCGTAACCCTTTGCCATTTGATCTTGATAAGAGTATTGAATAGGTCATAAGGCATAGGTATAAATATGATAATGAACATCCTACCTTCAATATTATAAAATTTAGACCAATTAACTTTCATCAAATGGAGGGATATCCTAATGAAGTTTTAAATGAAGTAAGGAACAACCTTCCTAAGTTTCAAGGGAATAATGCAGTGACTATTGATTATCATTTGATGGATTTTCACATTATTATTAAATATTATGTGGTTGAGTATGCATATGTTTTCATTAAGTGATTTTTCCACACATTGGAAGAAGATGCAATTGAATGGTTTAATTCCCTTCCCCATAGATGCATTGATTCATGGGAAGAAATGAAAAATGTTTTCAATATATAGTATGGTGATAAAATTGATCCTAGGTTCTTTCTTGATAAATTTGAAAACATTAAGAACAACCCTAATGAGTGTGTGTAGGAGTTTAAAATAATTTTTAAGAATACTATGATTAAATTATTTAAAATATTAGGCCTAGTGATATAGTGTGCCTGATTAAATATTATGATGCACTTGAAAAGAATGTAGCCTACTACTTGAGAGACAAGGCTCCCACAAACCTAAGATTGGCATTTAACATGGCAATCAAAATTGAAAACAACATAAAGGCTATCAAAAATCCCCTTAATAAACTACTTGATTTAAAATTGGTTAATTCTAAAAAATGTAGTTCACTCAGATAGCCAACCTTGAGGAAATAGTGAAAACTTTAGCCTCAACTGTCAAGGAAATGTTGGACAAGCTGACCAAGGATTAGAAGATGTTGCCTCATGGGTCTACAAGTCAGAGGAGAACTCAAGATCAAAATCAAGCATAAGTTAGACCCTCTTTCCACAAGTGATATAATGATAGATAGAAGAGGTTTGTTTGTGGTTAAAGAAATGACAAAAATTAGATTAGAGTAATTAGAAAGGAAGTACCTCATCCATTGAATGCCAAAGTGAATGATATAAGTTGTGATATTGACATTAATTGTTGTGATAAATGATTCCTTCCATATCCTCCTTGTGATACTATTGAATTAATTGATGAAGATGCAAAGGAACCTGAGTGTACATCTAAAGATGATGAGAATTTGATGATTAATTTTGTAGTCTCCCCAAGTGAGTTATTTGCCTCCATAGAATTGCTAAGTGCTACCACTATTGATCAATTTTTGGAGTGCAATACAAAATGTATTTTTCCCAACATCTAATGTTGTTTGTGATGTTAAAATTACACAAGCATACAAATTACCCAATCATGATTTTAAATTTTTACGATCAATGATGATTTAGAAATATGATGGGGAGATTATTTCAATTGAGGACATGCAGCTACTAATTATTGAAATATTTGACCAAGAGAAAGAGTATATTCTGAGAAGTAGGTAACAAGGTGTTTCTCCTCAAGAGACTACCCTAAAAATCCAAGGATAGTGGATGCAAGTAAGGAAGTTAATAAAATAAAGATGTCCCTATTCCTTCTAAGCTAGCACCTTCCTCCAAAATTATTAAACAAAGAGGTACTCAAGCCAAGAATAGAGAACCATTATTATCTAGTATTCATAAGGGTAAAAATGACATAAGATGAAATCCAACTTTGAAAATTGCTGTTAGGAATGCTAATTCATCCCATCTTGTTCCACCTATGACTTTGAGTGATTGTTATTCCAGTTGAAAGTCTTGTCATCCTTTCTCTAAATACACTCCTTCAGTATAATGTGTGTGGTATGTCTCAAGTGCTGAGTCAGTTAAAAATTAATATACCACTTATTGAATTATTGCTACAAATGATATGCATTCACCCCAAATACTCCTAGATAGTGATGAAATATTTTATGAGGTTGTAAAACTAACCTAGGAGGTTTATTTGGGGAATTCACTAATAGTGATTTAGTTGGATATGGATCCATTTTACATAACCCTATTGATTAATGGTTTGATTATTCATAATTTTATGCTTGATTCTAGATCCTCTTCAAATATGATTCCCTTAGGTGTCCTAAATGATTTTGGATGAAAAATTGAATCTACCTTTTGTAAGTGCTATGCCATAGACTCACAAGAGGTGATAGTTTTGGGACAAGTCAAAGGCTTGGCAGTGCAATTGGTAGTTCATCTAGGTAAATTTTTGAATATGGATGTGGTAGTTTTGGACTACCCACCCAAGTGTGGGATGATGAAATCATGAAAATGGGCTACCATCATGGGTGGAAGTGTACAACTAGAAATTTTTTATAACACCATTCCTTTGGAGGGTACTATGGTCAAGCTTTATAGGAAGCCTAAGATGTTGCATGTAATTCAAGATGCAAAACATGTTATAAATGAGGTGTTTTACATGGATGTGGAGTTGGGTAGCTTCATTGGGAATGTGGATGTTGTTTAATAACCAATTATTCTTGATGCTAGGTTTGAAAAGGAAAGAAGTGAAGTTTAGAAAATGTATTTTGATGGGGCTTGCTCTAATATTTGAAATGGATTTGGGGTTGTCTTCTATGCCGCTAATGGGAAATATTTGAAGTACTGTTGAGTATGAACTAATCTTACATTGTTTGTGAATTACCCATGAACATGGACTTAAAATTTTGATTTTAAATGGTGATTCATAACTAGTGGTTAAGCCAGTCTGCAATGCTTATGCCAGAGAAAATAAAAGTTTGAAACAATATAGGAATGTTTTATGGGATTTCTTATAATTATTTGATGCTTTTAACATATGTTATCATGATAGAAGTTTCAATAAATAATATGACAAACTTGTAGGATTAGGTGCTCAATTTTAAATTGAAATTATGAACCCTCATTGCTAGTATTAGGTAGAGGTGTTGGTGAGGCCTTCAATCCTAGATAATAATCAACATTGGCAAGTTTTTGATGATGACAAATAGATTAGAAGGTTTCTAAATTATGAATCAGAATTTCAAGATCAGCTTATAGACTTGGAATCCATGGTCCATATTTGTGATTAGAAGGAAAACTTGTTTGAAAAGGATGTTATTCAACTAAAGACAAACACTCTACCTAGGGGACTAGTGAGTTTTGAGGATTCTTTTGATGGAGCAGATTGAATCAAAAATCAAGATATTTATATCTCAAAAGATGTGACTAAATGAAATTTGGGTTTTCATTAAAATCTAAGAAATGTCTAGCTAGGTACACACTTGAGTGTAGTTAAAAAAAAGTATACATGTAGCTACCAAATAAGTACTAGTACTATTTATCTTGGTCTTATTCTTAATTGAAAACATATAGGGAAGAATTTGTTTCAAATTGTCATCCCATTTCACCCTGACAATAAACCTTTCAGGTAGAAATAGAGACATATTAACCCCATCTTGGCCACTAAGATGTGAGATGAGTTAAACAATCTAAGGGATGGTGGAATTATTCAACCCATCAGGTATTCATCATGAGTGGGGAACTTAGTCCTTGTGTGAATAAAAATTATGACATCCACTTGTGTGTGGGCTTCCAAAATTTGAACGAAAGCTTCTTTGAAGGATAATTACCCCTTTCCTAATATGGATAACCTAATGAAAAGTGTTATAGGATCAAGAAATGTTATCCACTTTATATGGTTTCTAAAGGTATAACAAGGTTGTGGTAAAAGAATCCAAGAGACCCAAGACTACATTTACAATTCTTGGGGCATGTATGTTTATATAAGGATGCATTTTGGGTTAATGAATGTTGGTGAAATGTTTCATAAAGCTATAGACATTATATTTTTAGGGGTAATCAACAAGTTAATTATTATGTATCAGGATGATATTACTATGTACTTCAATAACAAAAAAGATCATTTGAAGAATCTAGAGAAAGTGTCCATTAGATGTAGGGAGTTTAGCATTTCACTTAATCCTAAAAAATGTAACTTTGGAGTAGAAAAGGCTAAGTTGTTAGGATATATAGTGTTTAATTATGGTGTCATTATAGATCCTAAAAGAGTGGAAGCCATTAATAAATTACCTATCCTATAGTCCAAGAAAGGAATTCAATCATCCTTTGGGAAAATCTATTTCATCATAAGTTTTGTGTCTAGTTTTTTAAGGATCACTATGCCTATCACATCCATGTTGATGAAGGACCAAACCATAAAGTTGGAGGAGAAGGTCATAATAGAATTTAATGACATCAAGAGACATTTAAAGTCTACCCTTATCTTGGCTAGACCTGATTACACTAAGGATTTTAAAATATTCTCTTTTGCATCACATAATAATGTATCTACTATCTTGTTGAAAAATAATGATGATGTTCATGAAAAACCCATAACTTTATTTATAAAATCTATGAAAGGGTCTGAGCTCAATTATACCATCATGTAAAAACTAGATTTGACTAACTTGAAGGCTATTAAAATATTTAGACCTTGTATTATGAGTTGGAGGATTGTTGCATACATCCCACATATAATGGTCAAATATATCTCAACCCAAATTGAAGCACCAAGTAAGATATGTAGGTGGGCTAATAAGTTCCAAGAGTAAAACATGGATATTTAGACCACCAACCTATTGGGAGGGATGGTATAGCCAAGATCATGGCTGAGATGAATTTGTGAGATATTGAGGTAAACACTAATGTTATTAATGTTGATGACTCTTTAGATAGAATTAGAATATCTCTATGGTATAAAGATAGTATTTACTATTTAGAAAATGTGAATTGTCCCCCTAACTTGGAAAAAAATCAAAGAAGAGATCTCAAACTTATTTTCCAAAAGTATCTCTTGATTGAATGTGGATTGGCATGGAAGAATTCTGATTGGGTTATCCTAATATGCCTGGTAGAAGAAGAAACTATCAATTTAATTGAAGACTTCCATAGTGGAGTGTGTGGTTGTCAATTTACACCTAAAGTTATATCTCATAAAATTTTGAGAGATGGTTACTAGTGGCCGTCACTATTCAATAATGTCGTACTAAAAGTTAGAAAGTATGATAAATGTCAATGTTTTGTTGGAAGGTTGAAAGATTCTAGTTATCTTCCCTTGCAACCTATGATGATTAAAGGCCCATTTAGACAATAGGGAATGGATTTCATTCGGGAAATCATAGATTCATCAATCATTGGACATAGATGGATAGTGGTTACAATTAACTAATTCTTAAAATGGGTTGAAGTTATCCCTAGCAAAAAGGACACACATTAGGTGATTATGGACTTTCTTTTGAATAAGATTACTTATAGGTTTGGCATACTTGTCAAAGTAATTATTTATAATGCCATGAGATTCATAAATAAAATGTTAGTGTAATTGTGTAAAGATTATGGGATCATATTGACTTATGCTTTCAAATACAACCCTCAGGAGAATGGGCAAGCAGAATCTAGTAACAGGAACTTGCTCAAAATCATTAGATAAAATTTGGAAGCTAACAAGAAGTGGGGTGAATAGTTAAAGTTTGTATTTTAGACTAATAAGATCACACCTAAGTGATCTATAGGTAAAAACCCTATTGATCTTGTTTATGGATCTCAAGATATTTTGCTTATGAATTTATAGTTGCTAACTTATCAGTTCATACAACAACTAGAAGAAGATGAGTAAATCAACCACTATGAAATAAAAAACCATATTATTAATCTTGATGTTAATAAAATACAAGATCATGAGAGACACCTCAAGTTCAATGAAGGAATTAAAATAATATTTGATAGAAAGGTTACTTCGATAAATTTTCAAGTAGGTGATATGGTTTTATTTTGGGATAACATGCATGAATAAACATGCAAGCATAGAAAATTTGACACCTTCTATATGGGACCTTATTATATTGACTATAGAACTGAGGAACATACTTTCTTGTTGAGAGACCTAGATGGTGAGATAGTAGAGATTCTAGTCAATGGTGGACATATGAAACACTTCCTATACTGAGTCTATAAATGTGTAACATATTGTACAGTATATAGTTTCTTATTCCATTATCTTGTTCCCCCTCTATTTTGGGCCTTATTTGTACAGTTCCTTTTGTTGTTTTTGTGTAATGTGTTAATTTTTAGGTCCTCTTAATCTATTTTTTTTGGTCTACCTTTGTCCAATAGAGTTTCCATGGGTTTTTTTATAAGAAGTTGTTAAATTTTTAACTCCATGACCTAAGGGTTTGGCTTGCCTATTATTTTTTTGGGATTCTAGGCACACCCAAAAGTGGTGTACATCTATAGGTAAGATCTAGTGTTAGCTACCAAACATGAATTTAATAACTTTTTCCCTTTTCCAAAATATTATTTCATGAATATCTAATTATTCACTTTTATTTGTAATGTTTCACCTGAGTTCAAAATCTAGATCTTACTTTGTGAAGACCTTGTGAAAATTTACTTTCTATTAATGTTCAACATCTTCATGTTTAGTGACATTATAGGATGTATGGTAAATAATGATCTCAAAAAAATTATCAAGGCTAAGTGCAAGTTTAAAATATTGAAAATTTTGGTTGGGGTGAAAACATCCAAAGGAATATATGGAGGAGAAACAAGTTGGAAAAAAAAATTGTTAAATTTGTAATATGCCTCTGAGCTCCAATTCTTGGCATACTATCTTGGCAAAATTAAACATGCAAAGTGAAAGTTTGAATTTGAAAAACTTTGAGCTTCATAAATTATTAAGTTTAGAATATATTCATCAGACATTTTATTTGGAACTTATATTTTGGATTTTGTATTCAAAGAATCTATTTGGGATTTAGTTCTTCAAACATTTTACTCAAAACTCCTTTGTTGGATTTTGTGGTCAAGGATAACTCTTCAGAAAATTATGTTTGAAGTTTCCCTTGTACTGAAGGATTTGATCATCAAAAATTTTGTTCAGGGTTTGTGTCTAGGTTTTTTGATTCATGAGAGTTAGTCGGTTGGTTTGTAAGAGTTATCGTGTAATGTGTAAAGTGTTATCTCATTTCCTAATCTTGTGGTTTGAGGTTAGAATAGAACACATGAATTCAAACAAAAGTTGGTGGATATTTGGATTCCAATTAGAATTTTGCATTATTTCAACATGCAAATTGCTTATTACTCTCCTAAGCCCATGGACGTAATAAATGTATCTAATGCTTAAAATTTTCTACCACATGCCATTAATTAGTTAAATGGAAGCCTAAAGGAGATGAATATTCTAGGTCCTAAGTATGAGCAATGCCAAAATACAATTAAAAAAAGCTAAAAAGAGTGTTTCACTGAGTTTTAAAAAATGTGAAGCAAGTTTTCCACGTTCATCATGGTAGAAACATTATGGAATGGAAATTGATGCCTAGAGTGGTTATGTGTGCCTTCAATACCTAGATTGAGAAGGTTTCTTGGTCTAAACAAAGTTGAATGCTTTTTTAGTCTATATAAAAAGGAAAAGATAACCATACACTATGAAACATCCATTTTTTTTAGTTTGAACCCAATTCAAAGTCATCTTTTGGTTGAGAATATTATAAAATATTTACAAAGGGAAAAGGAGAGTATATCTCAATCTATTATTGAAGGTTTTTTGCCAGAAAAGGGAGAGAATCAACTATATGTGGATGAAGTGGGTAAAACTATTTTGAATTATGCTACCATATGTGATAATGATTATAAAATAAATGAAATAGTTGACTTGATGTTAAAAAATTAGTAGGGCAATAACACACTAAAAGCCATGTGTGATAATAATAAATAAAACTCTCTGTGTTGACTGCTTTAAATGGAAATATTGTTCTTTTGATGTTTTAGAGGATTTAGTATATGTAAAAGAAGCAGATGGTCGAGGCCCTCTCCATGATGTAGTTTAGGGAGAGAATGATGATGGAGATAACATTGGTGACTACCTAATTATTATAGGTACCAAAGGGATCTCCCTTGATGATTTGATAGATAACACTAGATTTCTATTTCCAAGAATGGGTTTCTATAGATATCACCATGGTGATTAAAAAAATAAAGAGACGTTAGATTTGTGGTTTTATGAATAGTTTTTATAGGATCAACAAGCTAAATAGTTTCATTATGGAATGGAGTAAAATTCCTTAAAATTTTTATTCTTGTAATCACCTTATGAGTCCCAAACATATATAAATCATGTGATTGATGTAGAGATTGAGAATAATCTCAGTACCCTGAAGGCCCTAATGAACAACCAATATATTGCATCCCAGTATACACAAGAAGCAAATGATGGCCAAAGAAAGGGTTATATTTTGAGAAGATCTTCTATAGGTCATATTTCTACTTCAATTTTTTAATGGAATAAAATTCAACTCAAATGGAGGTTTGTGGAAGAATTTGAAGGAGGATGCAAGTTTGAATTTTTGTAAATGTGTAATTTTTGAATCTCAAGCTAGTGTCTGCCACCTACCAGTTAACATGTAGTCAAAAGTCAAAGAGGAAGTTCTCAAGCCAATTGAAATATTGTATTTTTTCAAATTTTAAATTTCACTTAAAGTTCCCAAGTTTTTCATGAGATAAAATTAGGTAAAATAATGCACTTGAGAATTATAAAGTTTGGCAAAAACCCTAAAAATTCAAAGGTAAAATATAAAATGAGAAGGCATGGGAAAGTTTGGCATTGACCACAAAGGGAAAAAAGTTAAAATGAACTAAGTGTTTCATTTTCTAATGTTTAGTTTGTTTTGAATACTTCCATGAAATAAAAATGCTATAGGTTTTGTGAGGCCAAGGTAGACCATTAGAAGGATATTTTCCAAATGGCCATGGATCCTTTTTTGTTTCTATCACAACTAGAATATTTTAATGAAATAATTACAAATCAAGTGCCATTATTTGGTTTATATGAAAAGATGTGTAGTTGTCCATAATTTTCCATATTTATAAATTATTAACATGAGATCAATACAAGGTAGTTACACAAGAAGACAAGGAGTTTATTTGGATCCCAAGGGAATATTCGACCTCAAGCTCAAATAAAATGCATTTCCATCCAAGGATATCAAGGGTTTTCTAAAAACTTCATCATGACATGGATAGGAAGTTAACCAAATGATTTCCTTACAAGGGCATGAGCTTTCAGGCATGACAAAGGGAATCTTCTAGCTAAAGCATATTTGCAAAATATTCGGGGTGAGAAATTCATATAAAAGGAGGTCTTTTCCTCTTTTTTAAGAGGTTGTTATTGGTTTTTCCTACTCTTAGGTTTCTTTCAAATTTGGGGGTCATTGTTGTGTGTGTATTTTATCTCTTCATAAGGTGGTTATAGCAATACAACCATTACCAAAATCTAAGATCATTGTATATGTCTTCCCTATTTAAGAGAAAACTCACCATGAATTTCCACCATGGTAGAATTATGAAACACCAATGTATGTAATATTTGTTTGTAAGTTAATATAAAATAGTTGGGATTTATTTTATATCTTATCACTGAAAATGCAATAAAATATTCTTCATGCTCTACTTATTGGGTACCTAGTTTTATGCTTATCAATGGTGGAAATTTTTTGGGCATAGATTTAAGTTGTAAATTCCTTTATGCACTATGATTTTGGGGTATGCTATTGATAACCTTTTAAGGGAACCCTGGGATTATGTATTTTATAGTATAAGCATTTGAATCTCTACTTGTATGATATGCTTTAGGGATTCAAGAATCATCTAAATATTCATATTATATTGACACCAATGGATGTAATTTATTCTTAATAGTTTCCATAGCTTGTATTTTAGTCTTCTACATCTTTCAAAATAGATTATGTCATGCTTGTTGGAAGAGTTACTATTGTTTGAAAACCACCACACCACTCTTTATATTTACCTAACTCATCCTACCTACTCTACCCTATAAATAATACACTCTATTGATTATTATAAATATTATTTTCCTGTAAATTCATAAATATTGCATATCTAAAATGTGTCTATGTTTTTCTCATTCAATCCCATCATTGTAATCTCCCATTTGAATATGATTTATTAAAAATTTCTTTTGAAATTAAGGTTGCAATCATATTCTTATCTATCTTTAGTAGCTTGTGTCTAACTTAGGGAATTTGTTTATTTTGTGTGACAACTCTTCCTGAGTGTAGTGAATTTTTTTGGTTATGCCATGGTCATATTTGGGTTCTTGTATATGAATAATCCCCATGGATATTAAACTATTAATATCTCTCCATGCAATCAAGCCACCCCTTGTGTCCTCTGACCTTAGTTTAGGTAGAGCTAAGAGTAGCAAGGAAGTAACCATACCCTTTGTCTATGTCTTCCAATAATTTTATACCTTTATTCCATCCTCATGCTAAAAATTTCCCTAGCTATAATGACATAATCTAGTTTTATCATCCAATATTGTCATACTGCCCAAGTGTTCAACGCTAAGTGCAAGAGATGTATAATTGGGAACCAACATATTCCACACCAGTTAAGTTTGGTACTGATCCATTGGGTTGTAATACTGAGTTTGACTATTTTGACTTTTAAATTTTTATTTTGATATAACTTTCATTATTTAAATTTAAATTCTATCTTTAGCCACTTTTTGGGTTCTTGATAGGTTTTTTCTATACATTTTTCCTATTACAATTATTCTCCAATATACCTTGATTTTCTTTGGTGTTGTTGGATATGGTTAGATCTATTTTGGATGCCTATTTGGTGATGTAAGCCCTATTAGTCCAAGGTACGTACTTAGTTGTGTGTCTCTTTTATTTTGATGCTCTCCTATTTTAACTATTGGAGAACTGGACCTCATTTTTTGTTTTGTACTTGATCTCACACTAGCCTCTAAAGGTGGGTTGATATTTAATTGAGAATTTATTAAGAAGAGGGAAACCAAAGCCTCCCATCATTTTTGATCTAGATTCCACACTAGTCAAAGGTGGGTTTATTTTAATTCAAAAATAAATGCATATATTCAACTCCATAATCTATTACACTTGTAATCCCATCAACAAAGAAAGGAGGGAAGACCAATCAAGATATGAATTTCTATGCAAGGCTTTTGTCTATTCAACAGATTACATTATTCGTGAAAATAGATAGCCTCTTTATGACATGGATTCAACTACTTTAGTGTCTATTATAGTTGTAATACCATCACCAAAGAATGGAGGGTAGATTGATTAGGTTTTGAATCATCATGCAAGGCTTTTGGTTACATGATGCCTTACATTCTTCATGGAAAGAGAAATCCTCTTTTACCAACAAGTATGTAAAAAGTGTAACTACCCTAGTTTCAATCCATTTCCATTTATATTGGTTGGTTAAAGATCCCACTATGTTTTGATTGGGCCAACTATTGTTGATCAAGTTTGAGAACCATGAGGGCATATGGATCACCCCCATGTCTATTTCCAAGTAATTTGTCCCACTATATGAGGATGATTACAATAGATAATTTATATTTGTTACAATTTCACCTATAAAATTTGGTCCACATCATTAAAAATAAGAGACATATGACCAAATAACATGAAATAAAGTGGCAGACCTTTATGAAGCTTGAAAAAGATTGTTAGCAAAAACCTAGTAAAAATTAACCTTGAATAAAGATATCAAAACCATATAAAGCAATGGATGTCCCATGAGAAGTAATATTTAGTTCCTAAATATCTAAAAAATTATATATATGCACTTAAAAAGAAATAACTCATAATCATTTTAATTACAGTCAAATAAATATTTTCTAAACATTTGTATTGAAGAGCTAGCCATCTAAATTCATAACACTTATTTTTTATTTAGATTGATAGTGTTATTGTAAAACTATATTCTGAAATCTCATATTATCATTGCACCTATTATTTGATCTCATATAATTTAAGACTTGCATGGAAACCATTACAAACTATTGGAAAATCGCTTCTATGAATAGGGCATGATGTCCATTAATTGATTGAAGAAATATTTAATTAGGAAATATGGGGATGTATATGAAGAAGAGATTGGGTTTGGAAGAAACTTGTCAATCCATTGTTATGATAGATGAGTTTTTATTTTATCTAACATGAATCATAATATTAATAGTCCTATAGTGAAAATAACACAATGTGTTTTATTTTTTATAGTTTCTTAAATATATTAGGTTATTTGTTATAATAATATATAGCTTTATAATATAACAAATATATATTATATATTCATATAATTCATTATTATATTATATTCATAATAATTATTAAAAATATATTGATTTATGTATATATTACATGTAATAAAATATTAATTTTATAACATATTATATTATATGACATTACATTATATTCAATTACCTATATTTAATATTATTACATAATTATATTTTATGTAAAATATAAAACTTGGTGTGAATATTGAAACTTGTGTTACGAGATAGGTTTATAATTACTTTTTCATCTTATTTTTTCATCACTTTGATTTCATTATATTGTGATTATTTAGTTTATGATAGTTTACATGCATTGTGGAAAGAGATAGTGTTTTTTTTTATCTTTATGTCAAAATTATAACTCCCTTGGTTTTGATCAGGCAACATCTATATGCACTAGATGAAGAGCCCAACATGTTAGGATCAAACCAAATGTATATATTTAAGGGAATGTGGAGGGTTCTTAAACTCTATGTTATCTATCATGAAGGGTCTATGAGGATAACATGGTAGTGATTTGATTGTAAGAAGACTACATGTCTGATGTGTGACTCAACTCAACATTGTAATGCCAATGATATGAAGAAAAACTAAGGGAAAAAACATAATATTTGTTTTAGAGACTTATTCGCTAAAAATTTAAAATTTTGTTTAAAATGGACTAGGTAGAAAACATGAAAGTTTGAACCTTATATGAAACCTTGGATTGTATTCATGCTCACATATATGTTTATACTATTTTTGACCATAGTATTTATTTTTGAGACGTGAATATTCTATTTAAATGTAAAACATAGTTAATTTTAAAAACCAAGAGAAAATAGGAGATAAAATATGCATAGATCTCATAAAACTTGACCCTCTTATGCTCAAGTAAGTTATAATATCTCGATGGTTTTGAACTCATGATTTAGACACATGTAGATGTCTACCTCTTTGTAGATTTTAAGATCCATTATTATCTATTTGAAAGTACATGTTGAATACATATAGAATTTGGTTTGCTTATGCTCCTTATGATTAGTTAAGAGTGACTATGTTTGGCCTTATTTTCACATACTTTACATATCAAAGATGGGGTTATGTATGAATTATAGGCATTAATATAAGATAATGCATTTTTTGGTTTTTATTATTTGGTGGAATACATATATTAGATTCACATATGTGTCATTTCATTGAACTTTACATGTGTATTTTGTTAGGAAAAAAATCAAATAAAACATATGGATATAATGCATAAATTTTTATTGTGTTCAGGTATGGCATCACTAGATATAAATCTATTTCACACCCAAGCTAGGTCATGACTAATCAAAAATTCATTCGGATGGTTAAGTGAAATCCCATATATTTTATACTAATATATGTGTATGTACATGATTAATCATGCCCTACTATTTTGGATATTGGTTTTTATTTTTAAAACATGAGTATTATATTAATATGCAAAAAATAATTAATTACAAAACATGAGATGAGATAGGAGAATCAATATGCACAAATATCATTAAACTTAAGCCTCTTCCACTCAAGTAAGTTATAATATCTTAGTAGTTTTCAAATCATGATTTAGACATATAGATATGTTTATTTCTATGTACATTTTAATATCCATTATAATATATATGCAAATACATGATGAATAAATTGAAAATTTGGGTTGCTTATGCACCTCATGTTCATGCAAGTGTGATTAGGATGGTACTTATTTGTGAATACTTTATAGATTTCATGGTAGGACATATAAAGGATCACATCCAAGATATGATTATTGAATATGATATCCTAGGAAAGGAGGTTGAAGTGCCTCCAATATAATCATACCTACCTATGCAGGGTCTTGAATACACAATCACCAATGGTGGTGTTGACTTAAATAAATTTCAAAAATATGATCAGTACATACAAAAAAATCATAAACAAGATCTTATTTATAAAAAGGTTCCTACAAATCCCCATAGTCAATGAAATGTTGAGCTAATTTTAATTTATCTATTTTCCAATATTAAACAAATAGAGTCCTTGTGAGTCATAGTGTTGATATGGAGGAATTCTATGACTTTGAATCTAATCTAATATCAAATCTAGAGGACCATTTTATGGATTGAGTATATAAATTTATTCTCTCATTTGATAAAGGAGAATAATTTAGGGAAACCTTCATAGGCTCAATTAGTTTCAAAACCTAATCAACATTTCCTAAAATAATCTCTAGTAAATTAAATATTCCTTATTCTTCAAGATCAAATAGACTCCATATAATCTACTCATAGTATGGATGTTGATACGTTTTTCGGTATTGCTTTTGATATCACCTCAAAAGAAGATAGGATTTAAAATGATATATGGGTTTATTTTGAATATTCCATTATAGTTGAGGTCCATGTTATTCGTATAGTTGATCATGCTTAAGGTGAGTTGATAGTTAAGGACTCCCTTGAGTTCATATGGCCTTGTTTTCAATCTAATACTTCATAACCATATACACATGAAGATTTTTTATATTTAAGTTATTGGGATATTCCAAACCTAATGTAGATCTAATTCCTACATTATTATCATCCATCATCCTGGCTTAGATTTATTTGCTTTGGTCTCTATTATGATCTTTCATTTTCTTTGTCATGTAGGTAATTTATTTGTCTTGACACCTTTTTAATTTGTATTACCTTTTATATCTTCATAAGCCTCTTTAGTAGGTATAATAATCTCCTCCCTATTTTTACATATAACCATTAAATTAATTATGTACACTTCTATCCTTATCACCAAACACGTTGTGACATACACCACTTTCCATCATTTCACTCTCTTTTCTTCATTTGCATTTGTTCACTTTCATGTAGTTTTATAAGTCTAAAGACCTCATTCATCATTATAAAATTAGTTTATTATTACATGGGATATTATTAACTATCCCCTATGTTTTTTAACTCTCTAACACATCCAACTAAATCACACAATATCTATTTAAA